>JAXGGA010000659.1:0-201663 GCA_038373865.1 Uloborus plumipes
TTTCATTCAGTGTCATCATTTTTTTTTTTCGACTCACTGTTTTCAAAGACATTCTAAAATTTTATGAAAATGTATTTTTTTAATGAATTTGAATTAGATATGAGTTTAAAGTGTATACAATTCTTATTTTCACGAAATTCCCTTTTTTCAGTCAATATATTAATTACTAGCTTATTACCCGGCGTTGCCCGGGTGCTTATTAATACAACATAGCTAATTATTGGTTTTAACTAATTTTATGCTAAAATGAAGTAGATGAGCCTTAAATTGATAATTCATTGTTAATCGTAATCTTTGTTGGAAAATACTCATATTTAAATGTGTCAAATTTTATCAATTTGTATCCTTAAAGGCTTATCTCTATTGCTCTATCTACTCAAAATTGAAAGAAAACGGCCATTTTGAGACAAAAAATGTCGAGCTTTTTGGATTTTTTAAAATTTTCAAAACCCGCCTATGTGAATTCTAGTACATCAAGAAATCTCTGTGTCAAGTTTGATGAAAATCCGACAAAAACTGTTGGTTTGTAAAAGGAACAAACATATAGAAACAAACATATATACATACATCCATTTTTATATGTACTTATTTGAGCAAAAGTTTTAGAGAGCATCGTAGTGAGTGGTATCACTACGATGATCTAAGACAGGGTTTCTCACGACCCTCTTGGAAGCCACATAAAATATTTGGAGGGCTACAGGAAAAAAAAATACGTAGGTAGGGGGAGCCCCGCCTCTTGCAAAAGGGGCAACAGCTTCATAATATGAAACTGGTTGTATAATTTTTCGCATGTGAGTAAAATTTTATTTTGATTTTGACCAAATCTATAACAGCAAAGAGATTTTAAATGTATTTTCGTTCTTTTATCCTAACAATTAGACTGTCTTGATTCAACTAATTCAGAAACTCAAGTGCACAGTGACGGATTTAGCGACTCACAATTGTGAAGGTCTCACTATCATCCCATGAGCCCCGAAAGGATATAAAAGCACATAAGTGTTTTACTATGTTTTATATAAAACAAATGGGCACCCAAAAATTCATTGCATACTGCCTTCAAATTTGATAATCGGCCACTGAAAGAGCATTATTTTCACACAAAAGAAAACAAAAAAAAAAAAAAAAAATATTTTTAGAGCAACTAAAATTTTTTAGACCTTAAAAGGTGCCATGTGCAACCCGTAGTTTTAACAGTGTACACACATCAATACATCTATTGAAAAGGTAGCTAATATTTAGAAAAGTGCCAATTTGAGTTCCAAGTGAATTTTCACTAGTATTTCAATAACTAGTTAAAAAAAAATAACTTTCCCCAGCAAGAAGACAAGGTTTTGCTTTCATTTCATCTAATAACAGCAGAAAAAAAATTTTTTTTTTTCTTCAGAAAATACTTGTTTTATACATCAAAAATCAGATCGGTAACGTGTCCCCAGGAGCAAAGTTTAGCATGCAAACAGCTTAAGCGCACTTTCTAACTCCCCCCCCCCTCCAAAAAAAAAACACATTTGCACAAAAAACGATTCTATTTTTACCCCTTTGTTAATATCTTATTTCATTTTTGTTTTAATCGATTCCTGATTTTCTAGGTAATGCGAAATAGGCGTGTCCCTCAGTTCCGCGTCAGAGCGATAACAATAACTTCCGATCTATATTTAGGCTCCCAAAATCATTTCCTGCACCGATACCACGTGATACTGAGTACCTGGTGTGATGTTTTATCGCGTCGTAATTAAAAATTTGCATTTCTGCATCTAAAATTGCAGGTAAGATTTTTTAAAGTGATTTATAAAATGTGTGTCATTTAAGTCATCAGAACGGTAACACGAGCTAAAATGCGCAGTTTTTATTATTTTAAAAGTTATTTTATATATAAATATAGTCCTATATTGCAAGTGAAAAAACCACGTGTTTGATTTTGGTTTAGCGCGATCGACCCGGAAATAAAAAAAAAAACTTTGTCGGTTTGTCAGATCGGTAACAGTCAGAGCGGTAACGTTGAAAAACAGCGAATACGTTACCGAACTAACTCTCACGTTTCAGAATTATTAGAAAGCAAAAATCATAGGTTTTAGCCATATATTGAATATTTTTGTTCTTAAAAAATTAAAAGCAATGAGTTTTAGTACAATTGCTTCATTTGTGGTTTGTATGACCTGACAATAGAAGTTAGTAAAATGAGAAAAATTGACAGTGCAGAAATTAAGTTAATTAATTATTATTATTTTATTTATTTATTTTTTCGGTGCTTCAATTTCTCATAACTTTGCTAAATAACTAGATAATAACTAGCATGCTAAATTTGAATTTCTAACCAAGAAATAAAATTTCCTGCAACTAATTAAAGAAAGCAAGCAGCAGAGTTGTGTGTTGAAAAAGTTGAAGTTGTGTGTTGTTTCAAAACAAAACAAATGTTTTATTAGCTTGGATTTAGTAATCTCACAATTTATTTTATCTAAAAACCTCATCGCTCATTTTTATTTCCAAGAAATTCTTTTTTATAATAAAATTTGATTTTTTAGCTAATATATATACAGGGTGTCCACTCCTATCGTGGACCAATAGCTAATTTCTTAACCGTTAGAGATAAGCATATAGTTCATTTAGGAAAAAATCTCTAAATTACGAAAGGAATTTTGGGTCTATTCAATGTTTTTCAAAAAATCAAATTTTGAAAGAGTTACGAAATTTAGATTTTTATACAGGCCCCCAGTCCTATCAATCATGTTTAGTAAAACATTCTTGACACAGTAACGTTTAAAACTAAAAAAAAAAAAATACTGTTCTACCACAAAAATTGACCGAGTTATGACGTTTTGAAAAATAAAGATTTTGCATTATTTCATGACGTCATCGAGAGATCGCTTAAGGGACCGTATGCGAAATCCTTCAAAATCTTGATTTTTCAAAACGTCATAACTCGGTCAATTTTTGTGGTAGAACAGTAATTTTTTTTCTTTAGTTTTAAACGTTACAGTGTCAAGAATGTTTTACTAAATATGATTGATAGGACTGGGGGGCAGTATAAAAATCTGAATTTCGTAACTCTTTCAAAATTTGATTTTTTGAAAAACATTGAATAGACCCAAAATTCCTTTCGTAATTTAGAGATTTTTCTTATCTCTAACGGTTAAGAAATTAGCTATTGGTCCACGATAGGAGTGGACACCCTGTATATTAATATAATTATCTTAATTCTATGTTAAAAATGCAATGAAATGATATCATTTTTAGAGATGTTAATGAAGACTGAAGTCATAAACTCAGATATGTATCTCATATTAACATCAGATCTGTAACACTCATCAGATCTCTAACTGCTTAAAAATGAGTAATCTAAGGAGGGGGTAAATAACTTCCTTGACCTTCCCCCCTTTTATTTTCTTGCATTTAGACCCAATTTAGACTTAGAATCCAATATGAATTTTTTTTTCAAAAAAATTTTAAATCAGAAAACTCCAACTTCAAATTGGCACTTTTCAAAATATTGGCTCAAGGGACATTCGGGTGTTTACGAACTACAATACTGTCTCTAAATTTACCGAATAGTCAGCCAAAATTTGCCGAGTGGGGACAGTTTTGGGAGGTCACAGTGATCTCCCATCGGGGCACTCCTATCATTAACCATATTTAAGCATGAGAAACCTCTTTTAAAAAATGCTGTCACCATCCAATCATTCTTGAACACATTCTTGGATGCATAGGATTTTCAAAGGTGTTCTTAACAATTAATCCTCTTTGATCTGACTTTTGTCAGATCTTTAAAGATGATAATAAACAACAACACAAGCATGATAAAAAATGAGACGATAGTTCTATCTTTTAATTTGCTTCTCCTGAAATTAAACATTGAAATTAAACACATATAACAACATTCCTGGAGCTTAAATATTGTGAAAAATAGTCCAAATAGAAATGCCAGTCTTTGGGGTTAATTGTCCCCCCTCCCGGCATTGGGAAATCAATACGTTTTTTGCTGATTTTTGGTATAATTTATATTGAGTACACACCCTCAGCTCCTTTTCGAAATGACTGGCTTTGATCCTTAACGGATAAAAAAATGAACTGAAAATTAAAACATAACAATTTGAGAAACTGAATTTGATATAAATTTTGTATCATTAAAAAGTTTTTTTTTTTGCACGAGAGATTCATTTTATCTTTTTTTTTAAATTCATTTTTTTTTTAAGAAATCATTTTTAAATTTTAAAAAGGTTTGTTTGATACCTTGAGAAGTAATAGACATGAGTATATCTACTCTAAGTTTTAACAGGATTTAGTTTGCTTTGCTTGTTGAGAGGATATCGATCTGATGCTAAAAAAAAAAAAAAAATGTTGGTACTCGGCGAAAATAGGCTCGCTTAGTTCTAGACGGAACTTCTTGCTCATTTTGAAGAAGTGCCACTATTGTTGCAGGTGAATGAATTTTAAATTTTTGCTGGTTTATCAAGAAAGAGTTCATAGTAGTCGGCCCCGCTTAATCGGGCAACAAATCAACAAATACCCTGCTTATACGAATAAAATTTCTCGGAGCCGAAAATTTCCTTTGTCATAGATGCAATGTTAAAGATCCCCGCTTAATCGGATACCTCGCTTAATCGAATAATATTTCTTGGAACCAACAGTATTCGTTTAAGCGGGGCCGAAAGTATCTAAAATTTAATGAAATAAAACCGTTTTGTAAATTAATACTAAATTTTATTAATATCAATACTAATCTCTCTTTACTGCGGTTTAGGTAAAATAAATTCAGTAAAAACATTTTTGTATAATCTAATTGCAAAATTCTTACCAGAAAATGTGTGCTGTGTCTTTACATCTTCCTTTTATGCATAACATAAAAACACCACAAAATCTATCGCAAACAAAGCTCTTTGTGCCAAAAAATGTGTCAACAAATGTCTGTTTGAATATACTTTCAACACAAAGATACTTTCGCGCTCAGTTCCAACGCAATATCAGATACCTTATTAAAGTTAATTAACAGGACTGCATCTTAACAACAGCCGTTACTGCTACTATTCACACCATCAATAAATGGGCGTCCTTGGTCAGTTGTTGATGCAACAAAACAAGGGCAAGGAAACCGAAAGTGACCAAGACCACTTTTGCGTCCTTGAAGGCATTGAGCAATTTCTTCCCCAGCACGTTTTTATCCTCATGTCACAAGTCTAACGAAAACGACAGCGTCCAAATGGCTTATTTGCCGTTCATTCTTTCGATATGACACGAAGTTGAAGACTACATACATATTCCGTCAACTTTATGTCACTTCCTTGTTGTATGTGTGATCGCATTTCAGTCATTGTGACCTTGAATTCTCTAAGAACTATAAGAACTTTTCACTAATTTCAATTAGTGGCTGAGAGATTCCAGCTATATTCAAAATTTTTCATGGGTTATTATTACTCCTATCTTCCTTAAAATCACCTTGAATGTCTTGGAGTTTTAGATTACTTGAAAATAGCCCTATTACTTTCATAGGATATTAGGATATATCTCTCTTAATCAAAAAGCCATACGACAGTGTAAAAACGAAAATAAATCTAAATAAGTAGCACTCGAAAGATCATAGTAAACCATGTTTTTGAAGGCATAAATTCTTTGTAGTTGTGTCAACGTCATCAAAATTTGAGGGTTTAATGAGTGTCCAAATTTTTAGAAAAATTCGCCTAATTTAGCGAGTTTTAGTGAGAAATAGAACACACTTTTCCCACGCTTTGCAGATGGATGTCTTATCACATGCAGACGGTGGAGTCTTTATGGTGCCTTTCATTTCTCGCCAAGTCTTTAAATTTGGTAACTTTTTTGAAATTTCGGCAGATTTTAAGACTTTAGTAGCTGCTTGGCCTGGTGTTGCACTGGCTGGGCTACCTTAAAAATGAAAGTTATGTCAAGAGACGCATCCGCTTTCGGTAGACTTTTGACTCAATTTATTCAAAGTTTCATTAGCTTTCACTACTCTCCTCCCTGTTTTATAAAGGGGGGACGGGCATTACCCCCGTGGAACACATTGCGCATTTGCAAAATTTTTCGCCAAACTTGGTATTAAAGGAACATATTTCTCTCTGGTTTTGCATTCTAAATAAAAACAATACAAAATATGCACCCCCATCCCCTTTTTTATACAAAAAACGATAATAAAGGACTGTTTTTGTAAATTTGTGAAAGGAACTAACGTTGTGTGAAGAATTGAAAAAAGGCCGACTACATCAAACACTAATCGCAATTCTAGATCTTGAATGCGCTACCTTGTGGTGATTTAAGAGATTAATCAAAGAGGTAAAACATTTCAATTGGGGGGAATAATGCTGTTATCTCATAGGACATATCATGGTCTGTTACATAGGTAGGTCTTGATTTTACCTCTTTCAGACGCCATTAGCCAGAGGCTGCAGCGCCTCCTATAGTTTATTCGATTTGCGGATACGTTTCGTTCTGAAAAATTCTGGGTGACAAATTCATTGAAAATTTGGTATGTTTCACGTTATAATTCCCCCTCCCCCCCCACAAGAAATAGCATGAATCGTAAGCTTTGGTTTCGGTAAAACTGTAGAATAGGGGAGCACTAACACCCTACTGGCACCCTTCTCCTATTGGCACACCTAACAATACCTTGCTTGTTTGGTAAAAACAAAACAAAAAAAAAATCGTTCTCGTCACCTCCCTTTTCTGCTCCTTATTTCACATCCAAAAAAATATTTAAGGGTAAAGATTAAAACATCAAAGTCGATGGTATAAATGACACTTATACTTAGATAATACATTTCACATTCATTAAAACAGTTTCATGATCTGTGAATTTCGTTTTGAAAGCTAAGGCCGGGATTCAAGTGAAACACGGACGATCGCAACTCACCAATGCAATTGCAAATTCCCAAATTTGGATTCAAGTGAAACGTTACAATCGCTATAAGATGCTATTCTATCATAATTCGACTTCCAGTAGCGATTGCAATTACAATCACTTCGAAGCGATTGCAATGGTGTTTCACTTGAATTCGGCCCTAAGTCACTTGCTACAATTATGAAAACGGAGAATAATTGCAACGTATTTTACAGCAAACAGTTTTAAACAGTTTCTTGTTCTATCACCAGTGGCGCTATACACAGTATTTGACTATCGACTGCATTTCTTGAGTAAGTAGCGCCATTCGAAGACTACAAAACGCTTTCTTCATTGGTCGTTTCCGATAGATTGCTACGGCCAGTACAGCAGCATTGAGACTTTTAAGTTTTATTTTTCGTAACTTTTTATGATGTAGGATATCATAAAATGTTCAAAATGTTCAGTCTGAACTTCGATTGCTATTTTCAACTTATTTTCTCTTGAATGCAGAAAGCTTCGAACGCATTTTTTGGTAAAGGTGAAAAAGCAAATAGGATAAATATGAGAAAACCGCGGGAAAAATTGGTAATTCGAATTTTTATTGTCTTTATTTCGTTTCTAATATTCGTAAAACTAAATGTTTTGGTAAATTATTTCCTTAGTTTTTTCCTTTAAGAAATGTGCATCAGTTTCGAGTATGACTGATGTAACGATAATTTTAAACTAAACAATAATTGTTCTCTTTGATTTTTTTAATGCAGCATGTGATAAGATTTCAGTATGTATGTTTTTTTTTAATTTTTGGTTTAACAGTAATGATTGAAAATAAAAAAGAGCTACCATCTATGAAACTCAATTTAGAATATTTTAGCCGAAGTTAAATGTCGATACATTTTTCAAATTATTTTTAATTTCATTTCCTGCTTATCAAATCGCATACTGATAAAATTATTTGTAGAAATCGGATTATTTTACGCTTTTTTCGTTCGACAGAGCGATCCAATTCAAATTTTATGCTTTTTTTCGGCTCTCTTTGATGTATAAAAGGATTTTTGCCTCCAACTCGTTTACTTTCGTATTCCATGCTGATGAGGGCATAATAAGCCCGAAACTGCAGTCCATGGATTGAAATAAACGAGTTGGCGGTGTACTGCATGTTTCTGCCTTAGCCCTTGCTTGGGGCGGTTTTTATTTTGTGAAAAATGTGTAAATTTTAAGGAGAAGTACTAGAGTTGTGGATAGAATGATGTTAAATGACATTTTTAACGCACAAACATTTAGTGTAAATTGCAATTACATGCTCCAACTCTGGTCGACTTTTATTAAGTATTCAAAGGATTACCTACACGCTTCACGCTTGGTGTGTGCATAATAATTCATGCTGAAATGTTGGATTAAACATTTGAAATATTAACGTCAAAAAATACGTACAATAGAAACTCTGCAGACAGCATCAATTGCTGGTATTTTAATTGACGTAAAGTTGAGATTGCATACCCCTCCCCCTAGCGTTATTTGAGGTTTTATAGATTGTTTCTCTCATTCTAATGGTATTTCATTTATTTACTTTTGGGGACGTTATTTAGAGCCGTTATACGATATATTTCAATGTTCTACATATGTTTTTAAAGCGTAGGTAAAAAATCACATGTGCTCATTTTCGTGAAAGCTTAAGGGTAGTGCTTAAGTTAAACGCATTCACCTGACGATGATCCTATTATCTTCTTTTTTGGTAAGAGTACATCACACAGCGTGTGTATGTAACCCACCACTAACATTGCAGGAATTTTGGCATCGTATTACTTATTCTCAAAACACATACAAAAAAATCTGGTATGGGTCCCACACTACTTCCTTTTACGTGTAAATTTCTTTGTAGATGCCTTAGTGTTAAAATAGTGCTAGGAGTGAGCAAGATCGCAATTCGAACATTTACACCCATAGTTTGCCACGAAACAATGTAAAACAAATGTTTTACAATGATTCATTTTCTAAATATCGCCGATTTTAACATCATTCAGTGGATTTTCGGCAAAATATCGCCAATAGCGCCAAATTGAACCCAAATTCAAAAAATATTTTTTTCCGCCAAATTTGTCGCCAATTTGGCGATGTATCGCCAAGTTGGCGTCAAACACTTGCCGTCAAACACTTGGCGACCAAAAGCTTGGCGATATATCGCCAAGTGGTCGTGCCAATTCATATCACTTGAGTCTGCATTGAAATTAACGCTGATTTACCCCCAAAAAGGGGTAAAACACCCCCTTGGGAACATTCAAATGCAACCACAAGGGGAGGTGCACAACTAGACCATCCTCAGAGCCTACATACCAAGCTAGAAGCTTCTACGGCATATAGTTTTTGAGTTATGCGACCCACACAGGGTTGGCAAGTTTTTGACAGTCGGAGGTTTTATCCGGTTTTAACCGTGGTTTTTACCGTCATGTCAAAAACCCCTTTTCGACATGGTTTTTGACATAATTGTCAAAAACCTAAATTTCTGTCCAAAACATGTTTAAATTTGATATTGATAATCAAAATACATTTTCAAATGAATTTTACAATTTCTGATTTCAGACACTGAAGTAAACTTTTGCAGTTTTAGGTTATTAAAATAAAGTGTAATAAGCAATCCTAAACATAATTGAAGGACTCGGGAGTAAATAATGGTAACTAACATTTAAAAAAATCAAACATATGGCTTTTGAATATGGCTTTCATGCTTCGAGAAATTACTGTAACAGTTTTTTTTATCTTAAAAATGAAGTGGGTACATTAACCCTCGTGGGTCCCTCCCATTTCAGTTACACTCAAGACCCTTGGGGTCATAAACGACCCCAATGCTTCCTTTAATTAATTCATTATAATTATTGAATGTTACATGCATTATTTAAGTTCACACACTTTTTAATGCTAAAAAAACAAAAAATAAAAAGATACAATTAAAGTAAAATTTAGTTTATGAATTAAAATTATAATTTTAGAGCAAAACTTATAATAACTGTAGATTTATTTACATCTGTTACAGACCTGAAAAAACATGATTTTTGCAAGTGAATTTCAAGCACTTATGACATTTTTCAATGCATTTTCTGTCCAGTTCTCTTGGACAAAAGCTGCAACGTCCTCTTTTTTTGGCCTTCTGGGGAAGTGACCCCAAGGGTCTTATGTGCAAAAAATGCAATTCGGGAAAAATAAAACACAATAATAGCATTATTTTGAATAGAAAACTAGAAGAATAAAAGCCACAAAATGCCATTAAAAACAAATGGTTGATTAACAAAATATATTAAACAGAAATTGCATTGGGGTCACATATGACCCCAAGGAACCCACGAGGGTTAATTAAATGCTGAAAAATGAGTAAAGTTTGTATTGTTTTTTTGTTATGAGTTTTTTTGAAGAAACCACAGTAATACTATTGAAACAATAAACTTATTTTCCAGTACAGAATATTTATAGTAATTCTCAGATAGAGTTGATTACAAAAGTAACAACAATAACTAATAAATAAATAAATAAAATAGTTTGATCAAAAATACTTAGCAGATTTGTACACTGAGTACTAATTAATTTAGTGTTGCTTTTACTCAAAAGAAAAAAAAATCACTTTAAATTCTGATGTAAAGATTTTTAGATTGATAAAATAGCTAATTAATAGTTATTAAAACATTTAAACAAAACTACCCTAAAATTTGGATATAAGTTTTAATATTTGTAACTTTTTTTCACTCCATAACAAATTAAATTAAAAGAATGTGAATTAATTTTCATTAAATTTATTAATTTAATTTTTATTAAACTTGATTGACAAAATAACTAATTGATAGTTATATAAACATTTAAACAAAACTATTTTAAAAGATGGATTTAAGTTTTGACATTTAACTTTTTTCATGGCAAAACAAGTTAGTTTAAAAGAATGAGAAATAATTTTCATTAAATTTATTAATTTCATGTTTATTAAACTTGATTGATAACATGTATAAATTTTTATTTAATATTTTTCAGGATGAGAAACCTTATATGTTTATAAAAAATCTCAATAACCACTGTATTTGAGTTTTCGACAGGTTTTTGACGTTTTCGACAGGTATTTGACGTTTTCGACAGGTTTTTGACGTTTTTGACAGGTTTTCGACAGGTTTTCGACATGTCATGTCAAAAACTAGTTTTTGACGTCAAAAACCCAACCCTGATCCCACATACATACATACATCCGCACACACGTACATACAGACGTCACGAGAAAACTCGTCGTAATTAACTCGGGGGTGGTTGAAAATGATTTTTCGGCTGCTTATATGTTGGTAGGTACATGTGCACATGCTGACAGAGGTAGAAAAAACTACTGAACATTCATTCGGGGGTGAGCAAAATCAAAATTTAGACTCAAATTTGAGTGATTTTTTTTTCGCGATCACAATACTTCCTTTACTACGTAAAAGGAAGTAAAAAAAAGGTTTTTGTCGGATGTCTTTTTATCCAGAAGCTAAAAACTTTACATTGAAAAGGCAATCAATATAACGCCAAAACACGTGTTTGCAGTTTTAATGCTCATCTGTGCTTTTTTCGTTGTTTTATTTTCTTTTAATGAGCAATGGCAAATTGATTTTTGTTTTATTTTTTGAATTCAAACATCATGTATTCCTTCTTTCAGATTGGCACTCTGCCAACGTTTCGCGTCCCGGTGCTCCACCAATCCAGACCTGCTGACCGGCCCTGCAGCACATGGTTGGCGAAGGAGTGCACACACACACACACACACACACACACAAACACACACACACAACTATCGCCATTCTTCATTGTGAAAAAGGCGGGGATCTTGCTATACGCGGGGTATTCGTTTATACGTTACCCGATTAAGCGGGGACGACAGTATTTTGAATTCGAGACTCAAAATTCAAATTTTAGTGTTGTCTACTAGCTGCCAGGGCAGCTAGATTTGCTTCCTGCGGCACGTTGATGCATGATGTTCCCCCTTAACTTTTACCTCATTCTGATGCTACATTATTTGATATTTTATTTAATGTTCACAAGATTTCAAGACATACTACGCACTTGACCCGCTAATGCCCGAAGCAGCTAGCTGCGTGGCCCGGCGTTGCACTGGCTCTTCGCGCCTTTAAAGTAGTAAAGAAAGTTTCAACAAACTACTCACCTCCAAGGTGGCTCGCTAACAGGCTCTTCACGCCTTTATTTTTTCCTGCTTCAAAAAAAAAAAAAAAAACCGCTCGAGTTATTGAGATGCTTTCAAAATGATGAGGAAAGTCTCAGTAAGTTCAGCTCGCTCAAGAGAAAGAAACAAACATTGATGGATACTTAGTTTTTCTTTAAGTAGATGGCTTTTCAACTAATTTATTATTCAAAAAATTACAAGTAGCTAGCGATAAAAGTACTACGTACGTGGCCCGCTAATGAGTTTCATGTTTGATTTAGTTAAGCCTTCCTTCAAAATTCTCATTATCATTATTATTACTATTTCATAGCAACCACGTTTTGTAACAATGGATTTCCTTTTTAATCATTTAAGGACAAATCGCTTTAAATTTGACTACTTATTAATTGATATCTTTGTTAATTAAAATCGTATAATTATGTAAATTAAAACTAATGAAACCTGAAAAATTACCAATCTATAGATACCCGGTTCGACTTTCAGTTTACTCGCTTTCAGGAGAAAGAAGCATGACATAGATACATAGAAAGAAAGAAAGATAGATACTCAGTTTTTAATATAAGTAGATGTTTTAATGGTTTCGTGGCCAGGCGACACTACATAGCCATAGATAAAATTATCGTTTTCCGGAGAAATAAACTTATTTTGGCACAGCAAATAAACTTTCAATGAACTAGTGTTTAGAAATAGTAAATAAATAAATAAAGAAACTTATAGATTTGTTGTGGCAACTTTTCTGGAGTTCTCAAAAATAGCGGAAATTAGAAAACCAAGAAATTTAAAACTAGTGATAGTTTTATTTGTTTTTGTTTCAATTTTGATTTTAACATTTTAACTTTATTATAATGCCGCAAAGAATTTTTAAGCGAAAATCTTATGGAAAAAGCTTTCAAAAAGTAAGAATAATGTGTACTTCACTCAGTATTTTAGTTTAATTTCAAAAAATGCATAAATTATGCACGCATTGCATTATTAATGCACACTGACGGAAAATAAACAAGAATTATAGTTTTTTTTGTAAACTTATTGATTTTAGCATTTTCTATTTTTGTCTTGCCGTGTTAAATTGTGTAAAACTCAAACTATTGTTAACATATTTGGCTGGATCAATGTAATGTTTGCTTTCTGAGATTGGCAATAAATATAGAAGCTGCCGAATTATTCTGTGTTTTAATGAAACTTTTGATGCCATTTAATAATTTATCGCCGAACCTTAAACTAGGATTCATCCCCATTTAATGTTTTTTTTATTTGTATGGCGGACTATTTTAAATTTTAACAACATTTTTAATGATCGTTCAATAATTTCGATAACTGGTAGTCTTGACTCCTTTCCTAAACATCGCCAAATTTTTTTGACGCCAAAGACCAAAACTTATGTATGTTTCAATTGTTGATATTGCCAGAATAAAACAATCATTGGGGGGGGGGGGGGCAACATTTAGAGTAGCGCCAAACTCCCTATTATATCCTTTCTTTTTTCGTGCCTGATTGATGAAATTATCACAGCATGGGACTTGCAGAACTGGCGAACAGACTTCCCATTGCTGAAATGTCTAATAAGATGGCAATATCATGAACTGGCAAAAACAAAACAAACAAATAAAATAAAATAAAAATAATAAAAATTGCTGAAACGTTAGTTTCTTATTATTATTATTACATATACATTTTTTATCGAGTTAAAAAAAAGTAAGTGCAAATTTAATTGTTTAAGTGGCTTGTTTTGTTTAAAATTGAACATTAAATTTTAAATTTCAGCAAGTTTAATTTTGGCAACCTTTGACCAGCTGATAATCAGTTTGCTTCGACTTGTTTGGCGAAAATAACTTAATTCATTTAATTCGATTATTTTCTCATTTTAATAGCTTGATTAATTTATTTGGAGGTTAATTTTTCAGTTTAATATAAAACAATCCGACAAGTAAACGAAAACAAGTCATTAACTAACATGAAAAGCTCCACCAGCAATGGGAAAAAATTTCGCCAATTTGGCATGTTCCACGATGAGATAATTTCCCCCTTTGTCAAACGTTGCCAAAATTAATGTTTCTGAAATTAAAATTCAATTTTTTATTTTTGAACAAAACAAGCCATTGAACAAGACTAAACGTTACATAAAATATTTTTTTTTTAAGATCCAAAAAATAATTAAATAAAGCTATTAAAACATTAATCCGTCCAAAAAAAAAAGTCAATAACTTACCGTAAAGTCGGGTTACTTGGACCCTAGGGGGTTACTTGAGCCCATTACAGTAAAATGATAAAATCAAGGTTTGGTACTTATTAGTTGAAGACTTCCACATAGTTCCTCGTTTCTCCGCTAGGTAGAAGCACGCTGCAGTCTCTAACGCTAGTACCAAACCCAGATTTTATCATTTTACTGTGGGCTCAAGTAACCCCCTTGTGGGTCCAAGTAACCCGACTTTACGGTACATGAAAAATTTCAATTGAAGTACAAAATTGAGGAATGAGGTGCAAAAATGATGGCAGCTATTACAATGCAGAAGAATGTTTAACCAATAACTCCGTTCTGCATTTGATCGCGATTCAGAAAAACATTCACGCAGGGCCAACGGGAGACCATGTCAGCCAAGTAAGCTGTTGCCCTTGGTTGGTTGTGCTCCGGCTTGGAGTCGGGAGCATTACAGTGTGGAACCTCTTTAATTCGAACACGCTTAAGACGAATATGCTTAAACGTACTGCTAAGACCAGGGTTGCCAGATTTAAGAACTGTAAATACGGGACAGGCTCTTGGGGGGAGGGGGGGGGAGAGATTGAGAGATGAAGTCTAAAGTTCGAATTTTTGCAACCTTGACTTTGATATTAAACGTTTCTCACAAATTTAAACGAGAGAATAAAAAAACACAATGATCATGTGAATAAAAACTTCATTTTTTACCATTACATAGTAATTTTTTGTCATGAATATTGGTGGGGAAAGGTTTTCCACTAATTATTGCGAAAATTCGTATTTTCGTGTTCATGACGCAGGCCCGTCATTTCAAATTTTGCCGGTTGGGGGGGGGGGGGGAGAGGGAGAGGTAAATTATATCAAATTTCAATGTAAATTATGCCAAAAAAAAGCAAAATCCACGCCCATTAGTATGTAAGTACATTAATTTCCAAAACCAGGGGAGAGGCCATTGACCACCCGTCCTGATGTCCCAAATGACGGGCTTGTCTTGCGTGAGAGATATAATAGTCGCTTCTACTGATGACTAATGTTTAGTATGTATTTTTTCAAAAAATCTGGTATGGACCCCACACTACTTCCTTTTACGTGTAAATTTCTTAGTAGTTGCCTTAAGTGTTAAAAAAAGTGTTTGGAGTGAGCAAGGTAACAATTCAAATATTTACTCCCCTAATCTACCACGAAACAATGCAAAAAATATTTTACAATGGTTATTTTTCTAAATATTGCTGATTTTAATATCATTTAGTGAATTTTTGGCAAAATATCGCCAATAGCGACAAATTGAACCCAAATTCAAAAAATAATTTTTTCGCCAAATTTGTCGTCAACTTGGCGATATGTCGCCAAGTTGGCGTCAAACACTTGGCGACCAAAAGCTTGGCGACATGTCGCCAAGTGGTGGCGCCAATTCATCTCCATATATTATTTCTCTAAGCCGAATCCTATACCCGGTCGAAACTCGCTCATTTCTTTATCGAATTGCATGAAAATTTATGATTTTGAAGCTTATCCCGCGGGCTATTGACGAAAATTAGACCCACCCTCTAAAAAGTCTCGGTTCGTTTTTTATTCGAACTTCAATTTTTGGGCACAAAATTGACTCTATCTAGCGAAATAATTGTCGTATCGTCTCCATTTTGGTTTCATTCGAAAGATTAAAAAAAATGCGTTCTTTAGAACGTTTCTCCGCTAGCGCCGCGTAACGAGAATCTCGAAAATCCACGTTTAAGCGACTTATAAGCGATTGAAGTTTGAAAAAGTTAAATTTTTTGCTCAACTGTTAAAATCGTTATCATTGTTGTTCAAATCAATTTTAAATGCGACATTTCAAGCCAAGGCTTAGCTCGGTAAACCTTAATTGTAACTTTTATTGTTTCAAAATACTATGGTAGTTTTGCGATAACGTTAGTATTTAGTTTAGTAGTAGCCTTGGGTATTTGATTTTAATATAGGGTATCACTTTTGTAGTAGTTGTAAAAGTGAACGTGTCTTTGATCTCTTTGAAAAGTTGTCAGAAGGACGGCAGTAGATGGCGATGTTGTGCAAACGTACAAGATTTTACAATGCCAAGGAACAGGGTACCAACAGGCAGACTAACAGGAAGGTGTCTACTACCTAGACAATATTAGACAATTCAACAATGCTTTGGCCTTCGCTTCAGTCAAAGTGGACTCAGTTAACATTCCTGGCAGAGGTCCATATTGTTTTAAACTACATGGTTAAGTGTACCATATGATCGGGAACTTGCAACCTCCGGCAGGGACTACACCAACTTACGCTGGACTTTTCTTTATAGATTTCGACACTGCGCTGCAACTTCGGGCAGATAATGAAGCCAATAAAAATTGTCGTATTAAATTTTAAGTTTAGAGTTTTTTTTTTTTGCAGAATTCCGCACGGGTCACCTAGTATCACTTGAGTCTGTATTGAAATCAACATTGATTTACCCCAAAAAAGGGGTAAATAACCCCTTTGGGAACATTCGAATGCAATCACAAGAGGAGGTGCACAACTAGACCCCCCTCAGAGCCTACATACCAAGCTAGAAGTTTCTACGGCATATAGTTTTTGAGTTATGCGAGCCACATACGCACATACATCCGCACATACATCCGCACATACACCCGCACATACAGACGTCACGAGAAAACTCGCCGTAATTTACTCGGGGGTGGTCGAAATTGATTTTTCGGCTGTTTGTATGTTGTTAGGTACATATGCACGTGCTGACAGGTCGAAAAAACTACGCGACATTCATTCAGGGGTGAGCAAAGTCAAAATTTAGACCGAAATTTGAGTGAAATTTTTTTCGTGATCACAATACTTCCTTTTCTACGTAAAAGGAAGTAAAAACTAGACGAACCAATGGGGAAATTTGAACTCAAAATAATTTTAAGGAGTCATTAACAAAAATTTTGATTACAATTGAGTAGGCAGAATTAAACCTTACTATTTGAACTCACTATAAGAAGTTAACCTAAAACAAATTAAAAAAATCTGGTATGGACCCAACACTACTTCCTTTTACGTGTAAATTTCTTAGTAGTTGCCTTATAAGCGTTAAAAAAAGTGCTTGGAGTGAGCAAGGTAACAATTCAAATATTTACTCCCCTAATCTGCCACAAAACAATGCAAAAAATATTTTACAATGGTTAATTTTATAAATATTGCTGATTTTAATATCATTCAGTGAATTTTTCGCAAAATATCGCCAATAGCTTCAAGTTGAACCCAAATTCAAAAAAGAATTTTCGCCAAATTTGTCGCCAAGTTGGCGATATGTCGCCAAGTCGGCGTCAAACACTTGGCGACATATCGCCAAGTGGTCGCGCCAATTCATATCACTTGAGTCTGCATTGAAATTAACACTGATTTACCCCAAAAAGGTGTAAAACACCCCCTTGGGTGGGAACATTCAAATGCAACCACAAGGGGAGGTGCACAACTAGACCATCCTCAGAGCATACATACCAAGCTAGAAGCTTCTACGGCATATAGTTTTTGAGTTATGCGACCCACATACGCACATACATCCGCACATACGTACATACAGACGTCACGAGAAAACTCGTCGTAATTAACTCGGGGGTGGTTGAAAAGGATTTTTCGGCTGCTTTTATGTTAGTAGGTAAGGTACATATGCACGTGCTGATAGGTTGAAAAAACTACTGAACATTCATTCGGGGTTGAGCAAAATCAAAATTAAGATTCAAATTTGAGTGATTTTTTTTTCGCGATCACAATACTTCCTTTACTACGTAAAAGGAAGTAAAAATCAGTATTCAATATTTTTTGGGGAAATACTACAGTTTTGTCAATATTAGAACATGATGATTATTCTTTAACCTCGGAAAATTACTTTATTTTAAATCATATTTGCTACTAGATTTTACTGCTGCAATAATTCTATCTAAGTTTTGATGGTCTTTAGGATGCCATAAAACTCACTGTAATTTATATTTCTGTCGCTCATTGTAAAAATTATGCATCGTCAAGTTTTTAAAACGCGTATTTGTTTGCTAAATGAAATAACATTTAGTTACATCTTTTAGTATAAAAGCGAACCGAAGCAAATTTCAAAAGATTGAAATTGATTGATTCAAAAAAAAAAAAAATCTAGTGATTAATAGTAGCTGGACATATATATTTCTTGAAAAATTGAGAAGGGCTTTTTATATCATAAGGCATAGTAAAATCATTTACAAGGAGATACACCACTTTTACAATGAAGGTTTGTTGATTGTCACAATAATTTCTGCTCTAAATGAATAGAACACTAATATTACTTCAGAACAGGAAAAAACTATAATTTAATCAAGTTTCTTATCACTCTATTTCACATTTCTTGTTTTACTCTATTTTTTTCCGAAAATAATGTTTCATTTTGTAAAATGCTGCTTCTAGCCAGATACGGGACTTTAGCTGTCCCGTAACAAGGTTCCCCGGGACGCGGGACAATATTTCAAAAAACGGGACTGTCCCTTGAAATCCGAGACGTCTGGCAACCCTGGCTAAGACGAACGATATTTCTGATCCCATTGCTTGTTGTTTATTCTTGGTCGGATAAGACGAGCTACGGTTAAGACGAATTGATTTTAAAGATTCCTTGGAGTTTGTTTCAATGAGGTTCGACTGTATAAGCTTTGTGAGTTATATGAGGTGGGGCGACCAAACTGACAAGATGTCCTCTTTGGCCCTCCGCCGATTTGACTATAATGATAACCAATAAATTTGAGGCACAAGATTGTTTTCAGCTAGATGCAAGACGAATAGAGGGGAAGCCTGTTAAGTGAATTAACAGTTTTAATGAATCAAATCACTAAAAATATAACGATATCCAGCTTTATCGAGTTAGCCGCTTTATTGAATCATCCGTTTGATTGAATCAAAACTGTTTAGAACAAGCAAGATTCATGTACGTGGCTGCCACTGTATTACTGAGTGATGAGAACTTGCATGGAAAATGTTCCTTCAGTGGCCGCGGCGTATTCTGCAAAATTTGCCGAATAAGGAAATTTTTGGGAGGTCACAGTGACTTCCCGTTGGGGCTCCCCTGTTTGACTCCTAGACAATTTACATTTCGTATTCCAGTCATAATAGTCTAAGATCCCACCGCAGTTTATCTACACTCATAGCGTACACTCGTCACGTATATATCAAATTAAAGCACATTTTTTTCTGAACGTGATGCACTAAGTCTTCGTATGTAAAAGTGCCCGAAACCTATAGGCAGCCTGACCTAAACGGGACATATGAATGTAGTATTTCTACACTCATTGCGTACACTCATCACGTATATATCAAATTAAAGCTGATTTTTCCTGAACGTGATGCACTAAGGCTGCCTATGTAAAAGTGGCCGCAACCTCTAGACAGCCTGGCCTAAACAGGTCACATGAATGTAGTATTTCTACACTCATCGCGTACACTCATCACGTATATATCAAATTAAAGCTGATTTTTTTCTGAAAGTGATGCACTAAGGCTGCCTATGTAAAAGTGGCCGCAACCTGTAGGCAGCCTGGCATAACAGGTCACATAAATGAAGTAATTCTACACTCATCGCGTACTCTCATCACTCATATATCAAATAAAAGCTGATTTTTCCCTGAACGTGATGCACTAAGGCTGCCTATGTAAAAGTGTCCGCAACCTCTACGCAGCCTAGCCTAAACAGGTCACATAGATGTAGTATTTCTACACTCATCGCGTACACTCATCATGCATATGTCAAATTAAAGCTGATTTTTTTCTGAAAGTGATGCACTAAGGCTGCCTATGTAAAAGTGACCGCAATCTGTAGGCAGCCTGCCAAGTAGGTCACATAAATGTCAAATTCTTCATTCATGTAACTTATTTAGACCCGGCTGCCTACAGGTTGCGGCCACTTTTATATAGGCAGCCTTAGTGCATCACTTTCAGAAAAAAATCAGCTTTAATTTGATACATACGTGATGAGTGTACGCGATGAGTGTAGAAATACTACATTCATGTGACTTATTTAGGCCAGGCTGGCAAGAGGTTGCGGTCACTTTTACATAGGCAGCCTTAGTGCATGACTTTCAGAAAAAAATCAGCTTTCACTTAATATATACGTGATTAGTGTACGCGATGAGTGTAGTAATACTACATTCATGTGACCTGTTTAGGAAAGGCTGCCTAAAGGTTGCGGCCTCTTTTCCATAGGCAACCTTAGTGCATCACGTTCAGGAAACAATCAGCTTTAATTTAATATATACGTGACGAGTGTACGCAATGAGTGTAGAAAGACTACATTCATGTGACCTGTTTAGGCCAGGCTGCTTAGAGGTTGCGGCCACTTTTACATAGGCAGCCATAATGCATTACGTTCAGTAAAAAATCAGCTTAAATTTGATCTATACGTGATGAGTGTACGCGATGAATGTAGAAATATTACATTCATGTGACCTGTTTAGGCCAGGCTGTCTATAGGTTGCGGCCACTTTTCCAGTGGAAAATTAGTGCATCACTTTCAGAAAAAAATCTGCTTTAATTTGATATACATGTGATGAGTGTAAAAATTTGACATTTATGTGACCTATTATGCAGGCTGCCTACAGGTTGCGGCCACTTTTACACAGGCAGCCTTAGTGCATCACTTTCAGAAAAAAATCAGCTTTAATTTGATATATACGTGATGAGTGTACGCGATGAGTGTAGAAATACTACATTCATGTGACCTGTTTAGGCCAGGCTGCCTAGAGGTTGCGGCCACTTTTACTTAGGCAGCCTTAGTGCATCACGTTCAGGAAAAAATCAGCTTTAATTTGATATATACATGATGAGTGTACGCAATGAGTATAGAAATACTATATTCATATGTCCCGTTTAGGCCAGGCTGCCTATAGGTTTCGGGCAGTTTTACATACGAAGACTTAGTGCATCACGTTCAGAAAAAAATGTGCTTTAATTTGATATATACGTGATGAGTGTACGCTATGAGTGTAGATAAACTGCGGTGGGATCTTAGACTATAAACAATGGATTCCTTGAAGTAAAGGCGGAGCACTAAGGGTTCCACGGGCTAAAAAGTTGGACCGCTGAACTAGAGAAATGCGAATTGTGCTTTTAAGCTAGAATTTTGATGGCCTGTATTAACTCATTTCTTTTTTTCTCCAGTCAGAATCAGCCAATGAAGTTGCAACAGCTGAATCGGTGTCACCTAATCCGGAAAATTCAAGTACACCAAAATGTGAAGTAATTATTCCTAATAGAGTGTTTGTAGGCGGTATCCCAACTAATGTAAGTGTAGAATGTTAAATTGTGTTGATTAATATTAGAACTCGGAAGTTAATTTAGTAACAATCAATATTTTATCCTAATATTTTACAGATAAACGAATATGAAATTCGTTCGAAATTTTCCACTTTCGGAAATGTAAAAGCCGTGAAGATTATTCGAGATAACGGTGGTATTTCCAGAGGGTAAGCACTAACCAAAAATATTTAAAAAGAAAAGATAATTTTATATAAATGAAAAAAGAAAGTGCATAATTTAATAATGTGCATAAAAAAAGCTTTAATGAGTTTCGTGAAAGACTGCTATTCTTTCATTCGCGAGGGTCATATAAATAAATTTTTAAAGTATTGCTGGAAGTAGCTGTATCAAAAACATTGCAATGGCCAGCATTCATAACACAAGGTTTTAGTACATTTAATGTCAATAGAAAGTAATTTGCTGCTCTGGTTTTGCTGTAGAAATTAATTAATGGTAGCCAAATCATTATTTTGTGTAGTCCTTGATTGGAAAGCAAAACGATTTTTCACGTTGTACAATCATTATTAATAAATACCATTCAGTGTACAGCAAATTACGGAAAAGAAACTTCACCCAGACTCAGAGGATATGTTGAAGAGATTATGAAAGGGCAAAATTAAGTCGCCACCGGCCACATCACGACCAAACGGGAGTAAAAAAGGCTATTGCTATTAAAAATCACATGCCTACCTTAAAGAATAAATTAATGACCGAAGAGGGTGGAAAAGGCATTTAATATTGGTAAAATCTTTTCAACTAGAATCAAGGTGCAGCTTTTATGAACTCATTTCCTAAAATTTTTTATCATATTTTAAAAAACTTTCAAATTGGTTACTGGGTAGTAATCCTACCCAGTAACCAATTTGAAAGTTGGTGTGATTTCACATTTAAGGGTAACCTCTGGAAGACTTTGAATGTAAACAAAAGTAATGAAGCGGAATTTTATTTCAATATGCACAGACAATTTATTTATTTTAATTTTTAATCATCAATGTTAAAAGATATTGCAAATGCTTTGCATTGAAAATAACTCTGTACAACAGTATTATACTGATAATCTCTTGTTTCAGATATGGATTTGTAACTTTTAGTACAAATGAAGAAGCCAAGGAAATTCTGGATAAAGTAAGGAGCTCCAAATTTATAATTTTTTATTCCTGTATTGCAGTTATTAAATTTTCCTGGCCGAAATGTATTTATTTTTAAAAGTAAAGTGATGCTCGCTATTTGATACATATTTTAGCAAATACCCCTTTTAGGTTTCTTGTCATGTTATGATTAGAATTTCAGATTTTTTCTCTCTTTCCTGTGTGCTAGTAATCACAGAATAAATTTTATCAAACACATAAGGCCACACTGTCGCTGTTTGAGCGGGCAAACCTTGGTTTTAATCTATGATTGCCAGAATTAGTTAACGCCGGCTCGGGCCACCGGTTCCTCGCACTAGATTGTCTTATCAGGGGGTGCGTCCCACCGGTGGCCCGCACTAGATTGTGCTATTCCACGCTGAAAATTTAAATCTTGTATTGAGAATTTTAATTCTTGTTTTAATTCATGTTTTTAACCCATTAATGCCTAGCGTCCCTTTTTAGGGACGCACAGTGGAGTATTTGAGTGAAAATCCTGGCCAAAAGTCGAAAATTGAAAAGTTATCCGATTTTTATGAAAATTTATTTTATAATAGTTGATTAACTGGTGCATCGATCGGCACCAGTTTTGGAAACTTGAGCCTCATACAACTGCTCATAGCCTCGGTCAAAGTTGAAGTTTCCGTGATAATTTTCGCTTTTTTGTTACGTTTCAGCCTAATTATTACGTTTTAATACAGATTTTTTTGTGGCGTTATAAATGAATGGAATAAAACCAAACCAGTTTTACTGGTTAGAGAACTGTCAGGGCCTTGTGTTAAATTTTGATTCGAAGTAAATAGTTTTATTTTTTGTCGTCAAAAAAAATCAATAAATGCTTGGTGCAAGAAATTTTTAATGGCTTTTTCCCAAATTTAGAACTAGTGGAAGCTTTTTAAGTGGTTGTCGCGCTATTTTGAAAGTTGGAGCGTATTTGTGAAAGTCCCATGTGCTGATTTCTGCAAAAAAATGTTCCGCAAACAGTTGCCATTTTTTTATATGAGTTTTTGAATAAAATGTATCATTTAATCATTTTGGACAAGTCTTGATATTAAAACGAATTTGGCAATGATAATTTAATAAACTTGTAACTCGTGTTTTCATTAGCATTATTGAATAGGCGGTGAATCAAAATAATAAAGCACATAAATAGCAATAAAATTTCAGACACGTGTTTCAGGGTTACGAGAAACTCCTTTATCAGTACATAAAGATGTGAGCTTAGAGTTGAGATTCAACGAAGTAATTTCAAAACGCTATTGTTATATTCATATTTTTTTGCATCGATTGTGCCATTGAAATATGTACATGCAATTTTATAACTGTTCGTGAGTTAGATTATTAATTTTTTTATGTACGCTAATCCGTCAATCAATTAAAAGTTTTTTCTCACTACGAAGTTTTTTTTCCCTTTTAAATTAAGATAACTTGAAAATACATTTATATATCATGTTTTTCTTTCTTTATCATTGTAGAAAATTATGTGACGGGGGGCGTAAGGGGGGGAGGTATTTTCCCGCTTATATATAGTATGTTAGTAAATTTCTTTTCTAGCGCATTTCCTATCGATATCATTGTTGCTTAAGACGTTTTACCTACTCACTGTGAAATAGAAATCATATTAAATTTGAGTCCTAAGTTTCTATTCGCAGAATTCTTAGTGGGAAACATCACAGTGCTATGTAAACTGTTTTGTACATAAAAATCGACTCAAGGAATGGGTACTATTCGCTTCCATATGAGTGTGTCCATGTCCAAGCTTGAGCGCATTTCACTACTAATGACATTGGTCCCCCTCACCAAGACCCTGCACTTGCACTCTTGAAATCGGATATCTACGTCCGGTCAGAGATAGGGGGAGGAAGGAGAAGACCACTGACAAACAGAGGAACGTAACATTACGAACTACTATCATTGAAGAATCACACGCGTCATTTTTGAGCTCCTAAACCATGGAATACTTCAATGTTGAAAATTTCCACCAATGTTTTTTAAATTATACGGAATCTACCAAATTTCAGAGATAAATAGTGCTCATTATTGCAGGGGCATATTGTGCGTAGGCATTGTTTGCAATTGTGCATATTTTACTTAAAATACGTTCAAAATGCATACTTGCCTTTTCATTCAAACTTTTGTTGTACCACATGAAGAAAAATTATATTTTCCAGAAATTTTAAAAGTT
The DNA here is from genome assembly GCA_038373865.1 of Uloborus plumipes. NCBI lineage: Eukaryota > Metazoa > Arthropoda > Arachnida > Araneae > Uloboridae > Uloborus > Uloborus plumipes. The sequence goes on from JAXGGA010000659.1 coordinate 24,796, forward strand.
CATACTTTGATACAACATGAAAAGTTGTTACTTTACCTTTTTCTGGAGGAAGGGAAGGGGGGGGGGTACACATCAAGTTACCACTATGGATGCCACCCGTGTTAGTTACAGTAGTCATAGTGTTTTGTTTTTTTTTTTCTTGTGCATGGTTAACTTAGTATTTTAACGATTATAACCGATCGATTAAGTACTAGAATTCAGAAAAGAAAAAAAAAGGTTCAAATTTGTTTTGCACAGACACTGGGCTATGTAAACAGCATTTTTTATTTCAGAAACAAGTATTAATTACGGTGCATTCTTTCAAATTACAAGAAGTACATTGCATCAAATGCGCTTTCTTATTCCATTTTTGCTCTAAACTAGATTTTGGCATGTAGCCAGCTGTTCCGGTAGGAACGCTCCTTAACGAAAATCGGTGAAAATATTTCTTTCACCTCTTTATAAAAAAATTTATTAAAAATCAATGGAGCAAGATAACTTCACCGTTTTTGCTTTAAATGAAGGTGAAATGTTTTTATTGTATTCTTGAAAAGTTTCAGAGCAACAACACCATTAGATTCTCCGATGCATGAATTTTAATTTACGTTGATTGATAAATTAAAAAACGTCGAAAAAGTGACCTTTCTTTGAAAATTCTTGGAAAATCGGGAAATTACGTTAGAACTTCAAACAATTTAGACTTTTAAAGACATTGCTTTGCTCTTTCTGGTGATGTATTGTTTTTCTTCCTACGTTTACTAGAAACCTTTTTACGGTCGTAAACTCGTAAAAGTCTAAAACATGGATAAAACATTAAATAACTTTTTTTCTAAATTAAATTTTTAAAATCGAGCTTCAGGTTACGACACCTGACCTTTCAGAGAACTTGTGTACCAAGTGTCATAGCTGTAAGCTGGATAGCTTCGCTGTACAGCGCACAAACGCACAGAAGGGTATTCCCTTCAGAAGAGCGAGAATTCCGAAATAGTTTTGGCCAGGATTTTCAGTCAAATACTCCACTGTGGGACGGTCCAAAAAAGGGTCTGAATTTCCCCAAAATGTACATTTCAACCAAATAATAGTGTTCAATTAGTACCTTGGTATTGTTTCGATTCGTTATTAACAGATTGCAGCACATGACCATTGTAAAGTGTGTTCTGTAGCAGTTTTAATATGATCTTTATCAAAAATTGCATCGTTGACAATCTCAAGAAAAAAGCTAAGTTTTCAAAGTTATTCCCACCTTCCCAGTTTATGTTAATGACTGATTTTATTTCTTCTTATGAAATGTCTTTTTAAATATTATATTGTAGGCAGAAAAAAAAATAGTAAAAAAGTATGTATACCCTCTGGGGTCTATCGTAACTTTTAAGGGACGATTTTTCTTTCCTTAATAAAAAAATTATTTTTTAAGACAATATTTTTTGTTAAATATTTTTCCTGTCCATTAAACACTGTTTGTAACCAGTATACAAAATATCTTTGGAAAAAAAAATGTCAGGTATTAATGGGTTAAGAAGAAGCTATATGAAGCGCGGCATTAATGGGTTAAGAAGAAGCCACGTGAAGCGCGGCATTAATGTAAGCGCCGCTTCATAGAAAAACAAATTAAAATCGGCCCCGGCGTTGACGTGTCAAGTAAAACTTAATTGTTTTGCTTTCTCAGGAAAATGCCCAAAACTATGAATCTCGGAATTTTCTTTGTAATTTCTATTTTTACTTTAATAGTTCAGGATCAAAAAGCACTTTTTTTTTTCAGTAACTAAGAAAATGAAACGCGCATGGGTATGTCTCTTAAAATCATTTCTCTGAAGATATAAATAGTATAGAACACTGCATACTAAAGTTAATGAAATGTTTTTTTTTCTTTACTTACTAAAAATTTGTTTTTACAAGTAGTGAATACGCTAGTGCAGGCAGAATTTTTTTCCCGAATGAGGAGGGGGGGCTGGGAAATAGTCCTTTTTTGCTTTCATATTGTCACGCTAGGACTGAAAATTTGGCTAACAACCAAGAATTCTGGAGGATGGTGAACTAACCCCCAAGCGCATCCCCGCTGCGTCACGGGCTTCAGTTCACCCTAGATGTTTGTTAAGTCGTAAAATATGTATACATTAGGGTGAGTCGAAAAAATCGTTTTTTTTTTCTCGAAATAACATTACCTCTCAAAAGTTGTGGTTTAGTATCCACAACTTGGGGAGAAAAAAAAAATTCTAAGTTGACTCCTTCGGTTCGCGCATGAGGCTCAAAGTTGGAAAATATATGCTAAAAATGGAAATTTTCAAAAAATAATTTGAAAAAAAAAAAGTAATTTTTTTCTACCGAAACTGCTCTAAATTGTTAGTAGATAACATAATTTAAACCCAAAAAATTATATATAACTTTTAGAAGATACATTCTGTTTGTGCATAAGGCTCAAAATATGAAAAAAAAAAAAAAAAAAAAAAGTAAAAAACGGAACCAGAACGCACTATATCGCCGCTGTGCCGGTATTACATTTTACCGGCGCTGTGCCGGTATCCGACTTGTCTTGACATTACACATTATTCTAGGAGACAGTTCAAAGTCCCTGAAATCTGCACTCCCTTTGGTTGTCTCTTAGTCAGCTAGACCCGCCAAACACAAACAGCACCTTTAATTAGCAACTGAAAGTGAATCAAAAAGTGCAGCGTGTTTAGCTTTGTGAGTTTTTTTCGTAACTTTATAGCATATTTTTATGCTCAAGTTTTGTTATACTGTTCTCCGTTCTCCGAATAATAAATAATGGAACCCCGGAAAACTTCTAAACGTTTAATTGTTTCTCCGTTTTTTGGTGCATCGAAAGGGTTAAGTCAAAGTGTTTCACCCACGCCACATGTGCAGATGGGTGATTCTCCAAAAACCTGGCATTTTCGACTCACAAACTCTATAAAAATAAAAATGCTTAAAAAAATCTAAAAAAATCATACTTACTGTTTGTTAGGAGCTTAAGAGAAAAATAGAGGGAACTCACTTTAAGTATGCTACACCCCAAAAAAAAGGGGGGGGGTCAATTTTTTCAAACCGAGAGAGTGACAAGAAGCACTAAGCGAGCAAACAAGTGAATTTTATCAAGGATTATCAGAAATTTTACAACAATAACAAAGAAATAACTTCAACATGAATGAAAAACTATGTTTATTGTTGACAAACAAAACTAATTTACAACCTCCTTAAACGAACACTGTTTTAAGAGATGCAGCATCCGACAAATTTAATATTTATATGAAGAAAGAGATTTACAATCATAAAATAAAGTTCAAATTTTTCTAAATGAATACTTTTTTAATAAATGAGACTCCTTTTTAATATTTTTAACTAATGTTTGGTAAATAAATCCATCTATTCTACCGGATGTTTTACCAGTGCTTTAAAAGTAATGCTAGAGTGACATTTTTTTTTTTTTTTTTTTTTTGCGCCAGGAGAGGGACATTTTTTTGCGCCAGGAGAGGGACATTTTAATCAAAAAAGGCTGATATTTCTACCCGGAATTATATAGAAGGTAAATAATGGTATTTTTCTCTTTTATCCTCTTAACTCAATTACACACTGCAGGCAGAATTATTATTTTTATTTTATTTAGAACAGAAATGTTGGCCAGGAGAGGGACATCGAAAATGTTACATACCTCATTTTGAACTAAGGAATAATAATACGAACAGCAGACACATTCTATAGACAAAATACTCTATGAGTCCAAAGAAGTGATGAGAATAAACAGTGTTATAGTACTGCAGATTCAAAATTCCTTCTTTTTGCCTTTAATAATTGAACCAATTTGTAGGCCAGGAGAGGGACATGCAATCTGGGGACAAACTTCAAAATGATCTACCTGATTATATAATCATTTAAATAAGCTAAAACAACACTATATTACACCCATAACTATACATAATTCAACACTACAAGTGGAATTTGTGCAATGTTCACGTAAAATTTTAAAATAATTTATTTACATTTTAGAAACAGGGTGGGACACACAAAAAAGGTGACTTTTTGGCTATTAAAAAATTTTTGTAGAAAAAAATAAATGAAAAATTGCTTTAATATGAATTGAATAACATCAGAATAAGTATTTCTAACAATTAAAAAAATAAAAAAACTTTCTAGGTCAAATAATTTTTGTGTTGTCCTACGGGGACATCATATTGTTCGGATTTTGGAGAATCACCCAGATGTGTTGTTAGCTTGCTTTGAAGAAAAATCGCAATCTGTAAATGGTGAACCTTTTTCAAGGATTCCAGATTGCATAGCGGATAGAAGAAATTTACTGCAAAGCTTCTATACCAATGGTCAGTCATGTACGTATTGTAAAATTGATAAAGGATTACCATAATAAATACTACACTTTGAGAAAGTCATTTAGTCGTGATAAAGATAAATTGAACTTCAAGACAAAAATCAATCAATTAGTCAATGAAGCGAAGTCTAAACTTTTTGACGTTGCTTCTTGCAAATGTGCAATGAATTTTTCGTGTTCTTATGCTAAAAAGCCAATTTCTTGTAGATGTACACTGTACATCTGTACATTAGTATAGAACGCACATTGGTATTACCACTGTACATTGGTGTAGAAGCTTTGCAGTAAATTTCTTCTATTTGAGCAGCTATGCAATCTGAAATAATTGAAAAAGATTCGCCTTTTACAGATTGCGATTTTTCTTCAAAGCAAGCTAACAACACATCTGCACACGTGGGTGACACTGCACACTTTGACCCTTTCGTTGCACCAAAAAACGGACAAACAATTAAACGTTTAGAAGTTTTCCGGGGTTCCATTATTTAATATTCGGAGAACGGAGAACAGTATAACAAAACTTGATCTATAAAAATATGCTATAAAGTTACAAAAAAACTCACCCAAAGCTAAACACGCTGCACTTTTTGATTCACTTTCAGTTGCTAATGGAAGATGCCGTTTGTTTGGGGGGTTTAGCTGACTAAGTGACAACCCAAAGGGAGAACAGACTGCAGGGACTTTGAACTGTCTTCTTGAATATGTGTAATGTCTAGACAAGTCGCCTGTAGAATAAAAATATACCGGCACAGCGCCGACATAGTGCGTTCTGGTTCAGTTTTTTACATTACAGAATGTATCTTCTATTTTACAGAATGTATCTTCTAAAAGTTATATATAATTTTTTGGGTTCAAATTATGTTATCTACTAACAATTTAAATCAGTTTCGATAGAAAAAATCTCTTTTTTTTTTCAAATTATTTTTTGAAAATTACCATTTTTAGCATATATTTTCCAATTTTGAGCCTCATGCGCGAACCAAAGGAGTCAACTTAGATTTTTTTTTATTTTTTCCCAAATTTTGAATACCAAACCACAACTTTTGAGAGGTAATGCGATTTCGTAATAAAAAAAATCGATATTTTCAAAATTTGATATTGTAGGCGATTTCAGCCCAATTTAAGGTTGATGTACAAACTAAAGATCGTATGTAAAAGCTATAAAATACTTTTTAGATTAAAAATGCACAAAATACTCACAGCTTATGGCAGTTGCATTATAAAAAGTTACATTTTTTTTTCTTTTTGAAAATTTCCATTTTTAACATATTTTTTCCAACTTTGAGCCTCATGCGCGAACCGAAGACGTCAACTTAGAATTTTGTTTTTATTTTTCCCAAGTTGTGGATACTAAGCCACAACTTTTGAGAGCTAATGCGATTTTGAAATAAAAAAATCTGGTATGGACCCCACAATACTTCCTTTTACGTGTTAATTTCTTAGTAGTTGCCTTAAGTGTTAAAAAAAGGCTTGGAGTGAGCAAGGTAACAATTCAAATATTTGCTCCCCTAATTTGCCACGAAACAATGCAAAATTTTTTTTTCAATGGTTAATTTTCTAAATATTGCCGATTTTAATATCATTCAGTGAATTTTTCGCAAAATATCGCCAATAGCGCCAAGTTGAACCCAAATTCAAAAAATAATTTTTTCGCCAAATTTGTCGCCAACTTGGCGATATGTCGCCAACTTGGAGTCAAACACTTGATGACCAAAAGCTTGGCGACATATCGCCAAGTGGTCGCGCCAATTCATATCACTTGAGTCTGCATTGAAATTAACACTGATTTACCCCAAAAAAGGGGTAAAACACCCCCTTGGGAACATTCGAATGCAACCACAAGGGGAGGTGCACAACTAGACCATCCTCAGAGTCTACATATCAAGCTAGAAGTTTCTAAGGCATATAGTTTTTGAGTTATGCGAGACACATACGCACATACATCCGCACACACATCCGCACATACAGACGTCACGAGAAAACTCGTCGTAATGAACTCGGGGGTGGTTGAAAAGGATTTTTCGGCTGCTTATATGTTGGTAGGTACATATGCACGTGCTGACAGGTCGAAAAAACTACTGAACATTCATTCGGGGGTGAGCAAAATCAAGATTTAGACTCAAATTTGAGTGATTTTTTATTCGCGATCACAACAATACTTCCTTTACTACGTAAAAGGAAGTAAAAATTGGTTTTTTCGACTCACCCTAGTATACACAGTGTTTCAAAAGATATGTCATTTGATTTTTTTCTCTCAATACTAAGTACTTATGCTTTAAAATGTATCTTTATATATAGCATCATAAACAGTTTGAGATGTGTTTGTATTAACGAGCTTTAAGTGCGAAGTCTTAGGTTCTGGTTTAGAAGAATCAAAAATCGATTTTTTGGAGGGAATTTTTTGAGGATTAAATACAGAAAAAAAATCAAGTCTAGCGAATTTTTACTTCCTTTTACGTAGTAAAGGAAGTATTGTGATCGCGAAAAAAAAAAAAAAAAAAACAACACTCAAATTTGAGTCAAAATTTCTATTTTGCTCACCCCCGAATGAATGTTCAGTAGTTTTTTCGACCTGTCAGCACGTGCATATGTACCTACCAACATTTAAGCAACCGAAAAATTCTTTTCAACCACCCCCGAGTTAATTACGACGAGTTTTCTCGTGACCTCCTTGTGTACGTATGTGCGGATGTATGTGCGTATGTGTGTCGCATAACTCAAAAACTATATGCCGTAGAAGCTTCTGGCTTGGTATGTAGGCTCTGAGGATGGTCTAGTTATGCACCTCCCCTTGTGGTTGCATTCGAATATTCCCAAGGGGGTGTTTTACCCCCTTTTTTAGGTAAATCAGTGTTAATTTCAATGCAGACTCAATTGATATGAATTGGCGCGACCACTTGGCGATATGTCGCCAAGCTTTTGGTCGCCAAGTGTTTGACGCCAACTTGGCGACATATCACCAAGTTGGCGACAAATTTGGCAAAAAAATATATTTTGAATTTGGATTCAACTTGGCGCTATTGGCGATATTTTGCGAAAAATTCACTGAATGATGTTAAAATCAGCAATATTTAGAAAATTAACCATTGTAAAATATTTTTTGCTTTGTTTCATGGCAGATTAGGAGAGTAAATATTTGAATTGTTACCTTGATCACTCCAAGCACTTTTTTTAACACTTAAGGCAACTACTAAGAAATTTACACGTAAAAGGAAGTAGTGTGGGGTCCATACCAGATTTTTTAGATTAGTTTATTACTTGTCTGAACATGGGAAAAAAACATTTTTTTTTCAACAAAAATATTCACATGCAACCGATTTTAATGCACATTCGTGCAACGTAGAAGAGCTCGTTTCATCTGGAAAAAAAAAAAATTAATTTTTCATGTATTTTTCTTTTATATAAACTAAAACTAATCACAAGAATTATGAAATTTGAATGTTTTCTCAGGTTTTGGAAAAAAAAAAGTGTTTATTGTAAAAAAAAAAAAAAAAAAAAAAATCATTTCAATTTGCTGAAAAATTTTTAAGAATTTTTTTTCGGGTATGTTTTCTGTTCAAATAGAAGAAAAAATTACAAAATTAAAATGGTATTTTTTTTTTGCTTCAGATGAAAATTACGAGCTCCATCTGTCCCGCCGATAGAAAACAGCAGTTGTATGAATGTGCATCAAAATTGTTGAGTGCAAATATTTTTCTCTAAAAAAAGAAGTAATGCATGGATTCAAATGAAAACTGGTGTCCAGATAGACCCAGATACAAATTAGTACTGATTAGTGCTCAGAGACAAAAAAATTCTTTCAAGAGAGGGCCGTTATCGAACGTTTTTCTCTTGTTGAACGCAACTGCTTTACTTTCGTCAGGAATCAAATAGAAGTTTTATACATCGATAGATCTTTATTGGATTTGGGATTGATCAATTTTCAGCGCCAACTCCTCAAAGGGATGGGTGTAACTTGACAGTTTTAATACTCAAAGTATTTGCATGAAACGTCAAGAAACAGGTTCCTGTCAGTCACAAAATACTAATTCAAAATTCAACTGCTAAAGGATTTCTTTCGTGTAAGATATAATCATTGGAGAGTAAGATACAATCATTAAGTATGTTCTGTACAACGCCTAAATTACTTGTTTCGTTATGTTCAAAAAAAAAGTAATCTTATGTTTTTAAGTAGAAATGTGAATAACATTTTTAAATTGCAATGAAATTTGTATTAATGCAGTTTATTTTCCTTTGTATGTTAGGGAGAAGTCACAATAAAAGGCAGAAAACTAAATGTAGCCCCAGCCGTTAAAAAACAGGTGATGACTTTTTTATATATCAACGTAATGTTTGTACGACATAGAGGCAATGCGAACAATAGTATTACAAGGAATTCATTCTGCTTATAGATTCTTGAATGTTCAACTGCACGAAAATATTAGACGAAACATTAATTAATTGAGAATAATGAATAGCTGATGTAACTTTACTAGACTTACATTTCATCTGGACGTAATATGGCAGTACCTTTTTTGTGCCATACTATCATAAATAACTAATTAACTATAATCACTGTCCAAAATTGCTCTTATTTATCGGGTTCGGCTGTTAAACTCTAATTGACATTGTACATTAAGCATTAATAATGTATTGCAACATAATAATAAATATTATTTTAAGTTTTATAATGCACTTTTAAAAAAATGTGTGACCTTAGAAGCATTGGCAGCTTTTCCGCACCCAAACCTGTCTCCAATACAATGGAGTAACGTAACTAGTGTAACGTAATGTTACACTAGTTTTATCAGTTAAGCTACTCCATTGCATTGTACGCAGCTCTACTGCCACCCCTTTTAAGGAGTAAATTTACGCAAATGTTTTAGAGCAGTGGTTCTCAACGGGGGCGGTACCGCCCCCCGGTGTGCGGTAGGAGGATGCCGAGGGGCAGTGAACTTGTTTTGAGCAGTTGGGGGGCGATGGACATATTTTGGGCGGCAGGCGGGCGGTGAGAAAATTTTGCGCTATAAAGGGTGGCAGGGTGCTGTTTTTATTATTAAGAAGCTAGGAAGTCCAATTCTCGAATGTCGTCAAAAGATGGCTCTAAAATGGGTTTTCTGAGGACAGCGCACGAACCCCTAATCTTTCTCCTAACGTAGTCAGATAGCCGAATATTCACCAGAAAGATTTCAGTTTTTAAAAAAATGCGGGGATTGTTTCGAATTCTTTTTTTTAGAACATTAACATGCAAGATAACGTGAAGGAAATATCACCGAATTCTTTCTCTAAACGTCCCCAGAGATAGCCCAAAATTGCTGTTTAAAAATTAAGAATTTGAAATTTTTTGGGGGAAAAGACGGAAGAACCTTCTTTTTTTCCCTTGCTTACAATTTGTTTAGAGAAAAAAAATGGGATGTAGGTGACAAAATTAAAACTTTCAGTAAACCGTGAGCAGAAGTGAAACCACAGATGGGCTCCTTGTCAATTGAGTCGCCTTTCTCTCCATAGAACTTATAAAGTTTATATTAATCCGATTCCGAAAAGAGCTCCTAGTTTTCGAGTAGGGTGACATGGCCTCTTGTCAGCCCTGAGGGCTAAATTTCATTAAAATACTCATCTAAATCGTGCTGTATAGCGGTCCTTACCAGAGTTACTAGAATCTGCCTTTGCACCGTAACAGATGAGTGTTTCTCCTACCTCATTCGTACTAAATATCTCTAAATTTCAATTTCTTGAACTAAAAACTCTTTTTCTTTTAAGTGCTTCATTTGACTTCAAATTCTAAAATGATTTCAGTAGGAAATCTCTAACTACCCACTTCCTTTTCCTCCCATCCTTATCAAATAAAGTTTAAAATCGGGCTTTAGGACGTCAAATTCTAAAAATGTCCTTGACATTAGTGCATCCCTATTGAATAACAAAGATGTTTTTAGATTGTGTTTTTCTAAGTTCAATGTTGAAAATTTTTTGAAAGAAGCTTCCGAACCTTCTCCATTTCTTAGCGTTGGTAAAGATAACTTAATAGCGTTTGTAAGATATCAAATTCGGAAAAATTCCGGAGGAGACCTTACTTTTTAAGTTGGTAAGTTAATTTTACTCTGTTACTGCTTGTACTATTATTAACGGTATGTTATTAGGGTAGCGATGTGAGGGCAGTTATGCAGAATTTAATTTTGCTTTGTATCATGGGAGAAATTTTGCTAGAGTGTATTGAAGCTCACCTCCCTCAGATCCAGTCACTTAAACACTTTTCTAATCGTAGCGTGGTATAATTAAAAACATGTATAAACTGTTACGACATCCTCCTCCCTGAAGGTAATTTCACGCCCACCTATTATGTAAATACATTGACTTTCCAAAATCGGGGGGGGGGGGATTTGATCCCCCTCAATAACGGGCCTGACACTACTAAAAACGTGCTTTTTCAAGCTCTCCCAAAGAACAACATTACGTTAATATTTGGTCTTTCATGTTAACAAACATTTCATCAAATCCTAACAATTTCATTAAACTGAAATTCTATTGCATACTAAATATTCTGATATTTAATACATATTTTGTTCTTGAAAAGTTTCATCGTTTGGAACAACCGCATGATACGTCCACTGAGAATCGATCAGACTGTGCAACTGAAGAATTGGTACGAAAGAGACCGGAATTTTACGTAAGATTTGATGCAGTTTTATTATGTGCAGATGTAAAGGCTGATAGCGATTTTAATAATTTAGAGTATTATTCTTCCTTTTCAGAATTATTCAAGACTCAATGGTAAGTAGATTTTGCTCTTTAACTATTAAGACTTATTCACCGTTTCTAGGAAGAGAATAGCGGAAAGAGGCAGTCGACGTCCGCGCCTTACATTTTACATGAAAACGTCAGGATAAAAGTACAGTCTTGAAAACTCAACCTGATGTGGAGTGAAACTAGGCGAGTATATAAAAGTATCGGATCCTCAAAAACGTGCATGCAACAAGTTTTCCTGGAAAATTTCTCTTATCCTGATGCCAGAATATGGCAGAGGTTTCTAGATTCCTTTTAACCATGGTTACTCACATTACATTATTGATTCTATTTATAATAGGCTAATTAAACTCTCTGATTCTGGCAAGGTTGCTTGTACAATTGTTGTGCCCTTTTATCCTTTTATGTTATATTAACCCCAAAGGTTAGTCATAAAGTTGCAAAGATTTTAAAAAAGTTAGGTTTCGATATTGCTTTCTCTTTTGTGAATGAAATAAAGTTTATAAACTTGAAGCAGTCCATTGATTGCCATAGCAGTTGGGGTATTATAGCGTTTTCTGGCGGCTCGTTTTCCTTCCACTCTTTATCTTTTCGCGCTTTTTATTGGTTGTCTTCCTCTTGCCCCGCTTTTCGGGGGCTTATTTCCAGTTTGCTGATTGGTTGTTTGCCGTCCGCTATCGTGTGCTCCTATTGGTTGACCCATTTGAAAAATTACCAGTGTCCTCGCGGTGACGCGCAGTTCTCTCGCGGTTTTCCTGTTGTTTGTGAGCTTTTTGCACTGATGAAGAGGCTCTATTGTAGCTTTGAAATAGCTATTTACAGTATTTTTATCACAATTTTTGCGTAAAAAGAAAATTAACATGAAATTGCTGTTCAATTCAGTGTCTCACACTTCTAGCTTTATGTTTCAGTAAGTTTCAAGAACAAACAAACCGAGGGTGTCATTGTACAACACCATTAAGTTTTAACATATATCGGTTTTTGTTCTTGAGGATTTTTTTAATACTAAAAATATACTACAGAGCCCTTCATTATATCGCCCTTTTCTTGTGTCTCCGATCAAAGGTTATTAAAAAAGAAAAAAAAACCTTGCTTCAAGTTTGAAAACATATGGTATTTCTCAGAAAGCTCTATCTTCTTTGTTTGTCAATGAACAAAACGAAGATCATTCTGAATATGCCACCCAAACGTGCATACCAGCAGAATATTTCAGTGTAAGATAGTTGGGAAACTACTTCCATCTTTTTCTTTTCTATTGATTCTAAGACTGTTAGACTTTTACAATAAGTGGAAGACAGCAGGAAGGTGTCATATTGACCCGAAGTAGAAGAAAACATACACCCGCTCTTATATGATTCTGCTTTCTAGAACAGAAAAGATTTGTGCTTGGTTTCACAAATTGGGATTTGCATCAAAGAAAGGAAGAAGGAACTGGACGCGCATACGTTGTACAGCAAATTGAAGGGATTAGAAAGTCTATTGAGAATAAGGGTTTGGAATGATCACTCTTATCTCTCGCGGTAGCTAAGAGAGTTCATTTTCATAAGCCATTTGATGTTTTCACCTTACTGGAGTTGAAAATTTACTTAAATTTCTATCTTGTTTAAATTTTAATACGTGTGAAAATAAAAAAGAGAAAAGTCAACGTAAATAAAGCATAAATTAGCAGGAAAATACAGCATATAACTATTTCAAAGCTACAACGGAGACTCTTCATCAGTGCAAAAAGTTCACCCCAGAACAAGAAAGCCGTGTGTTGTCTCACCGCTTTTAACGCATAGTGTGACATTAATTGTGGAAAATTTTTCGTTGATTTTAACTGAAAAAATGGATTTAATGTAAGAAAAATTTTTCTGTGTGTTCACGTACTGGTATGTTGGATGGATAACTATTTTTAATGACCTCGGTTACATCGCACTTTCTGATATAATGGCACTTTTTCTTTATCTCCCGAAAAGCGCAATATAACGAGGGGTTACTGCATTAAAGTAGAAGCAGAGTTATTGAAATTTTGATTCATTAAACTTTGAAACAGATTTTGACATCACTGTTAAAAATTTTCCTGAAATTTTACGGTAAAAGTTACTGGCATCCATGTTGCCAGTAACTTTTACCGTAAAATATTTTTTTGCTGTAAAATTTTACGAAAGAGAAAACGAGAATTAAAAAGCGCGAGATACGAACAACAACGATCGAACCCGGGACCTAATTTTTTCACATTGCTTTACTATCCACGGTACCAGATGAGACACATCAGGAGAGTGGAAATAGGGTGTCATCTGCATCTCACAGTAAGTCACGTGGGGACCAATTGGCGCTGCAATCGCAATTTTTTTATCGGTACAATTCACGGTAAAAATTTTCTGTACTGTAAAAGCAGTAACATTTACCATAAAAGCTTTCTGAATTTTTAACAGTGATGAGGAAGTTGGTGCATCCAAGTTTGCATCAAAATACTCAGGAATCTGAAATTTGTTTCAATATTTTTAACTCTTTTTAAGGCGGGGGGGGGGGGGGGTAGATCAATGATTAAATAATAATCATTTAAAAAAAAAGCAAATTTAGCGCAGTTCACTTTCTCTTTCAAAATAATATGTATTCGGAACATTAAATTCAAATTGTTTTTGACTTGCAGATTATCCCACAGCTATGAGCAATGATGTACTTCCTTACGCGTATGAGCTTTCTACATCAATGGAAAGCTGCAGCATTTGCTGCACTTCTGAAAATTATTATCAAACTTATGGAAACCCATCCGTAAGTAAATCGTTTGATTTTAATTAAAATATTATTTATCACAAACAATAGTGTTTAAATGAGTAATTCGATAACATTACCTATAATGTTAGGGTAGCTATAGGGGTTTTGGACAGGACAGGTGGGTTTTACTGTCTAAAACTGTTCGAAAATGGCTTAAACTGTCCAAAAGTATGCTAAAGCTAATGGGATTTAATATAATCAACATGTATTTAGTGCACAGTGCAGTACTTACAATGCATAAATATAAATATTAATTAGTTCTAATTAATTTTTGATAAAAAAATTCTGAAAAATTACCATTAAAATTGAAAAAGTAGACTAATATTTTGAGTAAAAAATGAATTCGCCAATAACATTGCTTCTTAAAAAAAATTATGTACTGAGTACTAATTGAAATTTTTTGACAAGAATTGCTATGTCTGTGTAACTAGATTAGAAGTAGGTGCATAATTTTAATGTGTTTTTAAATACATATGGGAATGTTCACATTCAATAAATAAGTTCCAGCCTACTTTTTTAATTTAATAAAATATTTTTTCAGTAGATTTTATTCTATTTTTGATACTTGCACACCCTGTGGCAGAAAGATGCCGACACGGCGACATTGTCGCAGAATCAGAGAGACAGTATGCAAAAAGATTTTTGTGATTGGGAGGAAAAAAATGACTAAGAAAAAAAAATATATATATATATAATAGCCACCAGAAAAAAAAAAAAAACCCTATGAATCTATAGTATTAATGTTAACATTTTTATAAATATAAACACCTTGTATTACTCATACATGTGATTCTTCAGCCAATTGGCGGAAATCAGCCAATTGGATTGGCAGAGCATAGTTCCGTTCTTGTACCGACCTGTCTTAAAAAATTTCCCATCCGCCCTAAAATTTTCATTCCATTTAAAATTTCCACTATCTCTAGACGAAGATAATGGGAAGCGAAGGCGATTTACCAAGCTTTAAAAGGGAGCGTTCTTCGCTTTAGTTAGAAATTTCAATTTGAAAAAATTAAAAAAATAAATAAAATAAAACAGAGTTAGAGAAACCAAAATGATAAAAGATAAAAATAAAAAAATATAAGAAAAATTTTTACTAAATGCATTTAATTACACTTTTGCCCGTCGAACCAACCAGTCACAACCTGTCAAATATTTTCAGCCAAATTGTTTTGAAAGTAATCACATGTATGATTACTGTAAGAAACATATATATTTATTATTAAAGAATATTATAGTGCTGCAGAAAGAAATTGGTTCTAGAAAATTTGTCGCAGAAAGCTGAAAAAAATTCTGCCACAGGGCTTGCACACAATACAATTTCACTAAAATTTAGTTTTGGACAGGACTGTGTTTCTCATTTCACGTAATATTTCCCAAGGTTGAACGAATAATTGCCATTTATGGCAAACCAGAGAAAGAGCTGGGCTGTGATCAGGGTTGCCAGACGTCCCGGATTTCAAGGGATAGTCCCGTTTTTTGAAAAATTGTCCCGCGTCCCAGGGAACCTTGGTACGGGACGGCTGAAGTCCTGTATTCTAAGCTAGGGGCAACATTTTACAAAACAAAACATTGTTTTCAGAAAAAATAATGTAAAACAAAACAAGAAGTTCTGTCAAGAACTAAACGAGCCTACTTTCCCGTACATCGACATCGGCATTCTCGCATCTAATCATTATTCTCTTGATTATCTGAGACTGAAAATTATGTCAAACATACCTTTTTAGCATTTAGAGCTGATTTCGAAAAGCAAAATATACCCTTCTCATCAGATGAAATAGACACGTAAAAAAGTAATTAACGAATAAATAAAGTTTTGTCACACCTTATAAAGAGTGTAACTGTCACAGTTCCTCCGTAGAAAAATCCTCCATCGTTTTCAAAAAAAAATAATAATAATAATAATAATAAAATAAATAAATACATAAATAAAAGTACAAAGAGCATCAAAACACATTTTATCAAAGAAAGAAAAAAAAGAAAAAACAAAATCGTCCGTTAATAAAATGTCTCGAATTTCACTTTTAATCCGTTGCCAGTTGTTAAATATAAATAAAGAATAAAATGCTCTCGTGAATGAAAAAATTTTGTTACAAAAAAAAAATAGTCTGCAATAATAATAATAATAATAATAAATAAATAAAATAAAACAAATGAATAAATAAACAAAAAATCGTCTGCACGTTCAGTCTTTTTTTTGAGCCTGCATTTCCGCCATGTTCGCGGAGTCGGAATCAGAGTCCACACAGAAGATTACTCAGAAAAGTACTTTACAAACATTTATCAAAACCATTTTCTTACAAAGTTAGTTTGAAGGAAATCCGACTTTAAGTTCAGGATCAACATTTAACTTAAATTCCCCGTAGACGCTAATGTTAATTTTTTTTTCTGAACGGTTCAATATTGAACGAAAAATGGTTCAAATCAAAAAGCGAAATATGGGAATGTATGGGAAAGCCTCTCCGAGATCTTTCAAACAAAAAAAAGTTTATTCCATTCGGACGGTTCACTCAAAAGTTATTAGGTGGGGAAAGGTTGCTTGAACGGTTCAATGTTGCACGAAAAAATGTTCAAATTGAAAATTTAAATACGGTAATGAAGTATCCTTGCTGAGATCCTTCAGACAAAAAAAAAGTTTATTTAAATCGGACTGTTCACTCAAAAGTTATTAGGGGTGACAGCTTGCTTGAGCGGTTCAATGTTGAACCAAAAATTGTTCAAATCGGAAATGTAAATACGGGAATGAAGTATCCTTGATAAGATATTTCGAACAAAAAAAAAGTTTGTTCAAATCGGATTGTTCACTCAAAAGTTAGCATCGCGGGACATGTTGTTTGAACGGTTCAAAGTTGAACCAAAAATTGTTCAAATCGAAAAATCAAATATGGGAATGAGCTGTACTCGCCGAGATCTTTCGAACAAAAAAAAGTTTATTCCATTCGGACGGTTCACTCAAAAGTTATTAGGTGGGGAAAGGTTGCTTGAATGGTTCAATGTTGAACCAAAAATGTTCAAATGGAAAATTTAAATACGGTTATCCTTGCCGAGATGCTTCGAACAAAAAAAAGTTTGTTTAAATCGGACTGTTCATTCAAAAGTTATTAGGGGTGACAGCTTGTTTGAACGGTTCAATGTTGAACCAAAAATTGTTCAAATCGGAAATGTAAATACGGGAATGAAGTATCCTTGAAAAGATCTTTCGAACAAAAAAAAGTTTGTTCAAATCGGACTGTTCATTCAGAAGTTAGCATCGCGGGACAGGTTATTTGAACGGTTCAAAGTTGAACCAAAAATTGTTCAAATCGAAAAATCAAATATGGGAATGAGCTGTACTCGCCGAGATCTTTCCAACAAAAAAAAGTTTGTCCAAATCGGAATGTTCATTCAAAAGTTATTAGGGGGGGACAGACAGACAGACCGACAGACCGACCGACACACAAATTCCCCATCTCAATACCCTGCTTTCAAATTTTTAATTTTTCGATATTCATTTCACCTTTTTATTTTTTTTAACTTGGCGATATTTTTTGGACTTGGCGATATTTTTTTAACTTGGCGATATTTTTTAGACTTGGCGATATTTTTTAGATGCATTACTACTTACTTTTAATACTTTTTTCGTCTTTCTTTTATTTTTAACGGGAAAGTAGGCTAAAAAGTGAAATGGAGTGATAAGAAAAGTGATTCAATCATAATGTTTTTCTGTTCTGAAGTGTAATGTTAGGGCCCTGCTACACATCAGCGTAAAACGCGACCAAAACCGAAGGCAGAAACCGAAAATCCGGGTACTTTCCATAGGAACACTATGTAATCCATTTTACGTTTCTGCTTTATTTTTCTGCTTTACTTCAAGGTGGAGCAGGGCCATTAGTGTTCTATTCAGTTAGAGCAGGAATCACTGTAACAGTCAATTATATACGCCCTTCTCAAAATTTTCCTTATAAAAGAAATATAAGTGTTCAGCTATTATTAGTTACTAGACATTTATTTTCGGAAATTTTCTTTTCTTTTCTTTTATACTAAAAGATGTAACTAAATGTTATTCTATTTAGCAAACAAATATGCATTTTAAAAATGGGAAGATACATAATTTTCACAATGAACGGCAGTAATAGAAATTGCAATGAGTTTTATGACAAATTAAAGACATAGCAGAACTTAGGAATAATTATTACAGCAATAAAATCAAGTAGCAAATAGGATTTCAAAAAAAGAAAGATTTTCCGACATTAATTATTAGAATTATTAATATATTAATATAGTATTGAAAAATATGTAGTTTTTTCCCCCTAAAGATATTGAATATTATTTTTTTTTTTTTAATTTATTTTAGGCTATCTTCTTATAGTTAGTTCAAGTAGCTAAGTTTAATTTTATGTATACTCAATTGTAATCCAAATTTTGTTATTGATTCATTAAATTGTTTTGCACATATTCAAATTTCCTCACTGGTACGTCTAGCTTTTTTGAAACATCAATACAAGCGGCTATTGTATCTTTTACACCAAAATAGGCATGTCATTTGGATAATCATGACGGGGTGTCAATTTCCTCCAACCCCCCTGGTTTTAGGAAATTAATGTATTTATGTATAAGTGGTCTTGGTTTTTGCTGTTTGGAAATATTTACATTGAATTTTTACTTTTTGCTAATCTGGCAAAATGCGCAATGATGGACCTATGTCAGGAAAAAGGGGGTTAATAACAGTTAAATACGAACTTATACAATAGTTAATGTTAGGAAAAATGACTATGCAATGGTAAAAAATGTAGTTTTTATTCATATGATCATTGTGTATTTTTTTTCATCATGTATATTTGTGAGAAAGGTTTGATATTAAAGTCAAGGTTGTAAAAATTCAACCTTTAGACTTCATTTCTCAATCCGCCCCCCCCCCCCATAAGGCTGTCCCGTATTTACAGTTCTCGAGTCTGGCAACCCTTGCTGTGATACATAAGAAATGTTGCGAAATGGTGTGCCTTTAGCCTCTACAATGTTGCTAGATTCGCTTTGCTCTGACTATAGTAAGAAAACACAGAATACACTAAAACAAGGTTTAAATTAATGAAGAACATTCTGTATTCAACTTCGTTTGAAAAGATTCCAGGGAGGCAGTTAAGGCTACGTTTTTTGCACTAACAACAATTATTCCTCTTTATTATTCAGGTTAACTGCTTTTACTCTTATCCAACTTGGGTTTATGTTCCACAACATGCTCTTCAATATCCTCCAACAGTAAGTAAACTGATTTGTTTTCAAAGGTGCTAATATCAAACTAATATTTATTCCTCATAGATAAGAATCCTTTACAAACAGAACTTTAAAAATTATTGTTTACTTTTATGTTTTACTCATAAGCAAAGCTTCGACTTTTTCATGCGTGGTACACAAAATTGGAATTTTTAAAGGACTTTTCAAGGATAAAATGATTGTTTTCAAGGACTAGTTAGAACTATTTGAAGCTTGAACTTTTTACAATAATAAAATAATAAGTGTTACTTTGGTTCCAGTTCACATAAGCATTTCAGCATTAGACCAAACCTTTTACACTTCATTATAAAGCTTCAAAATCAATCCTTAACAGTTGACATTGACAGTAAGGAAAAGACTGACTACCACTAAACTAAAATAACAATAAAAGAGTAATGTTCAAAAATTAGAGACAAATGTAGTATTAGTAGTTTGTAAATTTTCTTCCAATGCTTGTTCTCTTAATATAAGCAATTAGGGCGATTTAGAAATTTTGGAACTGTAAACCTGATCCATTTGAAGGGATCCATGAACTGCACAATCGGAGGAAGTTTCGTAAGCGGCTATATCGCACATCTTTTTGGCCTTGCATGGTACCCCCCCCCCAGAAAAGTCACTTGCAGTTCGCACCATAATCCCCCCCCCGGCATTTGCACGGCAATAGGCTGCAGTGCAGTGACATTGTAGACAAATGATATTCCATTTATATTTTATTCAGGCCACATGCACAGCACTTATGACAACTACATCACACCCCAGAACAACCTTAACATTATTGATAATTAATTTGTGTTTGTATAGCTCTCCAGTACTTACCTTACCAGTTTTTCTCCGCCCCCCCCCCTTTGCATGTTATTGGTGTCCGTTTTTTCCCTGATAACTTACAAAAGAGTAGAACAAATGTTTTCAGCTTTCGGTAATACAGGAAGAAAGACATGGCATGGCAAGAGGGAGCAGGCAATTGAAAGAAATAGCATTTTATCAGATGAACTAAAAAAACATTTCTGTATAACCTTTATTTTATTTGTTTCCAAGTGATAAAAAAAAACTTTCATATTAAAAAAACAGTACTTGTTTTAGAAGTAAATTCATAATGCA
This sequence comes from Uloborus plumipes, assembly GCA_038373865.1. Lineage (NCBI taxonomy): Eukaryota > Metazoa > Arthropoda > Arachnida > Araneae > Uloboridae > Uloborus > Uloborus plumipes. Next base: position 44,915 of record JAXGGA010000659.1, read on the forward strand.
CCTGATTAAATGCTCTGTTTTGTTTTTGTTTCAAAATAATGAAGGGTATGAACTATCCATTGGGATCAATTGCACCAGAAACAATTCCAGTATTATCAAGTCCTACAACAACTTCCTATATTGGTTCAGATCCAAAATAAAGGTATATTTTATCATTTTAGGCAATAATACAAATGAATCAGTGAGTGCAAAAACATCAGTCAAGAATTTCAAATTTTTCAGGAGAGACAAAAACGTCATAGCTCCTCCAAATTTTCAAATAATTGAACAATTCTTTTTTTCCTGCATCATAACATGCATCTATATTGCTATCATACAAAAACTACATAGATTCAGTCTAAATCTGGCTCAGGAAAATTTAAAATGTAATTTTGACTGATGTTGTTTTTGCACTCAATAGGCTTTAACACTTATGGGAAAAAGTTACCATACATTAAAAGTTTATATTTATTTATGATTTTATCAGCTATGAAGTCGCTCTTGCTTTATTATTATGACACATGACTTCAAAAGATTATTAAGCACTAAGAACAGATCAATTTTACTCATAAATCGTTAAAAAAATTACGAAATCAAAAGAAATAAAGAACTTTAAAACTTTACAGAATAAGGAATATGGGTTATCAACAACAGTGGAAGGTTATTACAAAAATTGAGAAGCGATTGCTAAATCTACACCAATAAAATATGAACAAAAAAAATATGGGTATGTACATCTCTTAAAATAGATCATGTTCTGCCATCATATGAAGTCTTTGATCAGGTAAATAGTTCATCACAAAAATTCTTTCAGGAATACATACAATCACCTTCTTGATATTTTCCATTTTATTTATGTTGGTTGGAACGTGCCCTGAAGGATAGGCATGGCTTGAAGCAAAAGCGACTTTTCGGGAAGTAAGCTTCAGCAGTTGAGCAAGCTCCAATCAAAGAAAGTATATGCCACTATAACCCCTTTTCCCTTAAAGCTTTGAGGGAACTCCTTGTATCGAGTGGGGATAAACTTAAATTTTGTCTCTTTCTGCACATTTTCCGAACCGCCATTTTCTGTTTAAACTTTTTTTATTTTTGGTATAAGTCCTTCCACCAATCATCAAATTTGTTTATGTCAAAGGAGAGTAGCTTGGTGACGTGAAAGTTGTTATTGGTCTGAGCATACAACTCTTCATACTCATCAGGTCAGTGGGGTTCAGCGAAGGGGAGATAGGGACAACACCCCATAGACTTTGGTTTAAACATTATTGAAAACCTAATACAGTAGTCTTTTACTCGAGAAAATATCGTTTTGATCACACCCTCCCCAAGAACATTCTCGTTGCGTTAGTGCTTTAAGTGTGTAAACCCAACCGTGTTTACGTATCGTCCTCTTAATAGTACCGAAATCAGATCGTTGAGAACGAATGCGCGCCCTTAGAAAGTCATGCTCGTTCTAGCGTTGGGTGCATAAACAACGTCAGTCACTGGACTCACGTCATTTCTGCGCTCAATGTTTTAGAAGGGAGGCCCCGTAACTTTGGAACTACTAGCCTGATTGACGCGATTTTTTCTGTCAACATATATCTTGCCTTCCAGAGCTTGTTTCCATAAAAAACGAATTTTTGAATTTTTTTGACTGATGTGGTTTTTGCTCTCACCGATTCAAATAGCTGAATATGTATCCATAATACACATAAATGATGCAAGCTACACTCATGAAATGTTTTTATTTGTTTCTCTTTTTAAATCTATTTATAAATCACAGCATCAAGTTTTTCCACATTTCAAAAAGGCATAAAAAATCTCTCGAATCAATTTAATAATAGTAAGAGAAAAAAAAAATACATTTCTAAAGAGTATAAAAATAACTTTTTTTATGGGTTGTTGTCAATCTATTTCTGAAAATGTGATCAGAAGTTCTTCACCAATCTCTAAGTCAGCTCCGGCAGTATAGTGTCCGCTATCAGCCTTTTTCTTTTTATAATTTAATTTTAAGTACTTTTCCTAATCACAAGGAAAAGTAAAATTATTTTTCATAATTAGAATTTTTTTTGCTCCCCATAAGCACAGGGAATAGTAATAGGGTTCCTTAGGGTCTCTTTGAGCCAGTCTGAAAAACTTTACTCCATGTCTATTTTTATTTCTAAGTCAAATAAACTAAATGAAAAAAAAGAAGTCATCAGGATATGATGTATTTTTCTGGCGAGTGTGGTTTGCCCCCAAAAATCTGGTATGGACCCCACACTACTTCCTTTTAAGTGTAAATTTCTTATTAGTTGCCTTAAGTGTTAAAAAAGTGCTTGGAGTGAGCAAGGTAACAATTCAAATATTTACTCCCCTAATCTGCCACGAAACAATGCAAAAATTATTTTACAATGGTTAATTTTCTAAATATTGCTGATTTTAATATCATTCAGTGAATTTTTCGCAAAATATCGTCAATAGCGCCAAGTTGAACCCAAATTCAAAAAATAATTTTTTCGCCAAATTTGTCGCCAACTTGGCTATATGTCTCCAATTTGGCGTCAAACACTTGGCGACCAAAAGCTTGGCGACATATTGCCAAGTGGTCGCGCCAATTCATATCACTCGAGTCTGCATTGAAATTAACACTGATTTACCCCCAAAAAGGGGTAAAACACCCCCTTGGGAACATTCAAATGCAACCACAAGGGGAGGTGCACAACTAGACCATCCTCAGAGCCTACATACCAAGCTAGAAGCTTCTACGGCATATAGTTTTTGAGTTATGCGACCCACATACATACGCACATACGTACATACAGACGTCACGAGAAAACTCGTCGTAATTAACTCGGGGGTGGTTGAAAAGGATTTTTTGGCTGCTTATATGTTGGTAGGTACATATGCACGTGCTGACAGGTCGAAAAAACCACTAAACATTCATTCGGGGGTGAGCAAAATCAACATTTAGACTCAAATTTGAGTGATTTTATTTTCGCGATCACAATACTTCCTTTACTACGTAAAAGGAAGTAATAAGATTTCTGCTATTCATGATTTTAAAATATAATATACTACAAAAAACATGAAGTGGCACAAAGTTATTCAGACTGGCTCCAGGATACCCTGAATACATTTTTTTAACGAATGGCAAGGGACTAAAATTCTGAAGAATGGCCTTTTCCATTGTGTCCTTTTGTTTCAAAGAAAAAAAGTCCCAACATGCCCTGAATTTAATTGTCAGTTGAATCTCACTTACAAATTAAAACTTATCAAGATTTTTTCCTGATAGCTTAATAATTGCCATCCTGTACCTGATATACATTCAAATGGTAAATTAAGAGATCTTAAAAATTAAAGAAAGTTTTATAGGCAATTCAAAAATATCTCAGTTGAGCATATCTATCTTTTGTAAATTATTTACTGATATATTGGACAGAAAATGATTACAAAATGTACACAAAAACTCATAAAATGTCAAGAATGAACAATTTATTATTATATTAAATTATTTCCACTGACTAAAATTAATTTCAAATATATGCATAGTCAATAACAATTTAACTTTATTGTCTGCAGAACTGTTTTTTAAAGTTTGTTATATCTGTCTTTTTAGGGTCATTGCACTGAACAACAAAATTCCTACTGAAGCAAACAAAGAAAAATATTTCCCAAAATATAGACTTACAATTTCTAATGGAAAGTTTATTGGATGTACATCAGTGTTTTGCTACATCAAATATTCAAAGTATTTGTAAAAATGATTTACAAACATGAAGTATATAAATATTAGTCCAAGTGAATAAGTAAACATTAAGTATGTATTAGTATATGTATCTAAATTATTTTGTTAGACTAAATCTCAAATTTAGTTTTCATTAATAACTAAGGCTATTTTATTGACTAACATTTTTATGCCATTACAATAATAATGAAAGGAACTTTTTTCCATGTCTAATACTCTGTTGAAACTCTTTTATTTTTTAAAAGTTAAAAGTCTATTTCAATATATTTCTTAAACTAAAGCAAATTTAAATAAAATTCTAGCAATCATTCAGGTTTTACATGAATTATTAAAGCATTATTTTGCATTTTTTACATTTTGCACAATTACTTTGTATTATTAATCTTAATACTTTTACTTACATGAATTATTAAAGCATTATTTTGCATTTTCTATTTTGCAAGAATTACTTTATATTATTAATCTCAATACTTTTATTGTTCTACTGTACCAAAAATTTGCTGTTTGAGATTTAGTTTCTTACATATCATTCTGACATATTTATCCTTTTAATATTTATATTGAATTGTAACGTATTTTATGTTTGATCTTTTAAGTACAAGTGTAATTTTTTTATCTTATTTCTCATGAAAAATAAAGTGTGTTTGTGTAGCTGATGGACATTCATTTATGTTTTACGAATGTGAAAATACATTTGGAATTCAGTAAAGTAATTAAAACTATCTTTCGACAGATTTTTTAAAATTTTGCTTTATTTCTTAAACATGTTACAAATTTATGACAAAATAATGAATTTGTGTCCAAATAAATTCAACTTGTCAGTTATTTTATTTAATCTAACCAAAATTGAATTGGCGATTTATTTTGTCTGCTCTTCACCTACTTGTATGGCGTAAAGGAAGTATTGTCTTTACGTAAAATTTCTCATCCAATTTTAATCTTTTATTTTAATCACATCTGATTCTATTTTGACTTTTTTTTGTTATGCTTCAAATTTGTCCTATTTATTTTGTTATGTTCTTTTCAAACAAAAAAAAAAAAAAAAGAGAGAGAAAAGAAAAGGAAGACGGAAAGGAAAAATCATTTACTGAACTTATTTTATAAAAGATTGTTGATTGTGAGCACTAGTGAATAATCAATACATAAAACACTTCAATAGTTGAAACAATGGAACTTGGGTAAATTGACGCCCACTTAACTCGAGACATTTTCATGGTCCCTTGGGGTGTTGAGTTATCGAGGTTCCACTGTATACACACTTTGACTTTCACAGGTAGAGATATATACATTTATCAATAAAAAGTTAGCAATTATATTGGACATGAATTAAATGCAATGCATATGTTACAAATGACAGAAGTTCGCAGTGTGTCTTTATGAATTGATTATGTCACACAATATGATTTTATCCTCTTCCTGAAAAAAAATTACATTACACTAATCATTTTTATAGTAAAATAAATACACATGTTTTAAAAAGTTGCATAGTTGCTAGTTTGAAATGATGCTGATTGCACTTTTAAATGATGCACAAGTTAGTGACTGATTCAGATGGCATCGACTTGAAACAACTTTCGCTTTAAGCTTCAGTAAAAATGTTATATATTTCCACTAAAATTTTACTTTAATTCACAGGAAATTTTAAATTTATAATACCTAATTTCTTCAACCAATTTTTAAAACGAATTTTTAGTCAAAAATCAATGAACTGAATTATTTTTTTATAAATTAAAAATATTTTCTGAAAAATGTATTTAAACACAACAAAAGAAAAAAATCTGGGTCAAAATTGAAAAAAAAAAAAAAAAAAAGTTGATCTCATAACGGGGTATCTGTTACATTTTGAGTTTTCAAATCCATGACTTCTTGCAACCTCCCATGATTCAAAGGGTCTAATGTTTTCAGAAAAAACATAAGTGTTTGCACAAGAAATGCCTAAATTTTATTCTTCAAAAATAATTATAACTATTCGAGACATGTTTTTCATATAGATCTCTGACAATTCAAATAAGTGCAGAATATAAAGAGCTAAGCTATATACTTAAGTCGAATCTCGATAATTTGAACATGCTTAAAAAGAATAACTGCTATGACAAATTCCATTTCCGATCCCGTCCTATGTTTTGTAGTGTATTGTTCTTCCAATAAGATAGACTACACTACAGATAAGTCAAACTGATTTTGAAGGTCCCTTGGAATTGTTTTAATGAAGTTCAATTGCATTATTAAAAAAAAATCAATGCAATGCAATATGATTTTCGTATTCTATCGTCATTATAAATGTCATTAATTAATTTTTTAGGTACACTTTACTTTCTAATGTTTTAAAAGTTATTGTCTTCACGAAACCTATCAATTGCTTAATAAATATTGCTTTATTTTGACTTTAATGTTAATTTTTTATGCTCACCAATTTTTCATCATTTCCAAATTGATTAAAAGTACGAAGTTCTGAGAAGTAAAAAATTAACAATCTAATTATGATTTCAAGCTAGGGGCCATTCACAAATGATGTAAGGGGGAGGAAAAAGGTAACAAACAGTGACAGCAGATTTTTTTTTGCAACAATTTGGTGATGTAAAACTGGGAATGACAGGGGGATAATTAGGATTCTTTTTGGAAAACAATCTGTATAAAGACGACGGGCTCTGTATGTATGTTTGTAACCGATGGCTAGAAGCCCTCACAGTACCTACAGACCTGAAACTTGGAACAAAAATTCGAACGTATCCCCCATGAAATGCACTTTGAAGGCCCAATTCTAAATTTCGAATTAGCTATTTTTAAATGAATTAATTCAGTCTCATTTTTGGTGTATTCGGCATAATTGAGAGGGTAAAACTTTCCCCCAGCCCCTAACATTATCAGGGGTCTGTCCAGGAATTTTCACAGGGTCCGTTTTTTTGTGAAAAATTAAATAATTTTGTGAAAAATCAAATAATTTGTGAAAATCAAACAATTTTGAAAAAAAAAAAATTATTTAATAAAAAATAAAAATAAATTGCATTTATTTTCCTCAAAAAAAAAAAAAAAAAAGCACATTAAACATCAAAAATGCGAAAAGTCCGATTCCTGTAGCGGATGCAAAGAGATTGCAGTTTTCAAAGTGATCATTCAAGTGACATCAAAAGCATAAAAACGGAACATAAAATAATTTTTTTGGTGAATTTTTTTTACAATTTCATTTTAAAGGTCTATGGTAAACATATTATTAATGTTTATTTCCACAATTAATGCAAAAATAAAATGGAACGATTGTTTAACATTTAGACTCATAAAAGAACAGTTAATTTTGCTTTAAAAAATTTAAAATAATGATATGAGCAAAAAATAAAGCGAATTTTCATTTATTTGCCTCCTAATAAAGAGTAATTAGCTTGAAAAGTAAGTAAATTCGATTTTCATATAGGATGCAGAGATCGCTTTTTTCAAAATGAAAGCATCAGAAACATAAAAACGTTTTTTAATAATTTATTAAAGTCAAAAATTCTACTGAATATAACTTAAACACCACCTTTGTAAGCATTAAAAAATAAATAAATAAATGAAATAAAAAAAATATAATTTTCTGCCAAAATAAGGTCAAAACATCGCACCAAAGACGTCAGATGGAGATAATTTTAATTTTAAATAGCTGATCGCTCTACCCAGAAGCAATCCCATTTTTTCTCCAACCCTAGCTATCTGTTTGCAGTTCTAAGTTCATTCCGCTGATAATTGCTATTATTATTATTTCCTTTATGTTTAAGTCCATAGCAGGGAGAAAAATCCTTACTCTACACTTCCAGAGAAATCTATAACAGCAACATTGCAGCAAGCCACTTTGATTTGCATATGATAAAACAAACAAGCAGAACCATTAAAGCAAAACAACTAACTTTTTTAAGTTGTTAATTTCTTTAAAGGAAACCAACAAAAAGTGCTACATTTTACACTAAAGATTTTTTGCTTGCCGGAGCATCGCAGGGCCAGGCAGGAAGTGCCAACTTTTTTTTTCGCAAAGTTGCCGGATAAGCGATATCCTTCTTTAACTTCAGAAAAGGCCAAAAGTTATGGGCTTTTACACAGAAATATGTTCTGCATTATTTTGATTTCAGATTTGCTTTTTGAATGAATGTGTGAAATGTGCGTTTGTTTCATCAGCATTTTGTGAAGGGTCCGTTTTGCTCGATAGTATTTTTGTGAAAGGTCCGTTTTGCTTGATCGTATTTTTGTGAAGGGTACGTTAACGGACCCGAATATCCTCTAGCCAGACCCTTGATTATACATCGTTGGAAAGGGTTTTTTTTTTCTGAAAAAGAAAAGTTTTATCACATTTCTCTCCATTAAGTAGAACAGGAGATATTAATCAAATTTAGTCAATTTTCAAAGCTTAACTCTATATGCAAAACTGAAACACAAGGTCCATTTTCCAGACAAACTGCTCAGTCGTCCCTGAAGTTACACAGTTGTTTGAATTTGAGTATTAAGTTAAGCTTGAAAATTGACTAAATTTGAGTAATTAAAATCCTCTGTTACTTAACTTAATGTCTTTTTGATTTATTTGGCGAATTGTTTTAAACTTTAACAAGACTAATAGTGAAATTTAAAAGATTGCGGAGCACATTTAAATTAAAGAATATTATAATTTTACTCTTCGTAGATGATATCACATACACACACACACACACATATATATACTAGCAGTACCCGCACGGCGCTGAAGGTTGGAGTGAATTTAAATTTATTCAGTTGACTTCCTTTACATTTATTACACGGGCATCGCCGTGCGGGTACTGCTAGTATATATACATATACAGGGTGGTCCTAAACTCATGGTACAAACTTTTAGGGTAGGTCAAGGGCATTGTAACAATGACTTTTTGTATAGGAATGTATAGTCGCAAGTGACGTGGTGAGGCGTAAACAGGGGAAATGACAGCCGAAAGGAAAAACAAAGATTTTATTCAAAGCGTTGTTGACAATTGTCATATTTACATTAAGTGTTCAAAATTGCGTCCACCAGTAGCGATACATGCTTGACAGCGTCGGTGGAGCGATTGGCGTACACGTTCAAAGATGCCTGGCATTTCACGCACACTTGCAGCAGCTACAGATATGCGAGCGACGAGATCCTCATCTGAGTCAACTGGAGTCTCATAAACAAGATTCTTTAAATGTCCCCAGAAAAAGTAATCGAGGCTCGATAAATCGGGAGATCGGGGCGGCCAAGGGACTGGTCCACCACGCCCAATCCATTGAGCACCAAACGTGGTATTCAGATAATTCCGAACATTAATGCTGAAGTGTGCTGGCGCCCCATCGTGCTGAAACCACATGCGGTTACGAATGGCGATCGGAACATCATGCAGCAGTTGTGGTAACACTTCCTTCAGAAAAATAAGATAGCTTTCGCCACTTAGTCGCGTGGGTAGCAAGTATGGGCCAATCAAAAAGTCGTGCACAATACCAGCCCACACATTAATACAGAAACGTTGTTGAAACGCATGTGGACGCGTTGCATGTGGATTATCGGTTGCCCACACATGGGAATTGTGCGCATTAAAGACACCCTCGCGTGAAAATGTGGCTTCATCTGTAAATAGCACATGATCTACGAAATCCGGCTGCAATGCGCATTTCTGCATCATCCACTGGCAGAAGTTCACGCGGAGAGGATAATCTGCGGGATTCAATGCTTGTACTTTCTGAAAATGGAAGGGGTGTAAGCGATTTTCGCTTAACACTCTGCCTACAGTCTGATGACTCACACCTACGTTATGTGCAACAGTTCTTGTGCTTGACTCTGGTCTATCAGCCACAATGTTCAAGATGGTTTCTTCCAGCCTTGGAGTGCGTACAGCTCTTAATCGACCAGTGTCATGTCTGTTGACGCCGAAGCCACCTGTTTCACAAAGTTGACGATGCAACCGTTGAAAAATTCTGTGATCCGGCATTCGGCGATCAGGATACTCCTCGCGATACATTCGTAACGCAGCTCTGCCGTTACCATTTGCACGACCGTACATGTAATGCATGTCTGCTTTTTCTGAATTCGTGAAGTCACCCATCTTCTACGGCAGCACAATTGAGAATGGCGCTTTTCCTCATTGCGATGCATCATATTCAACAGCGGCTGGACATCTACTGCCCTCTACTGGCAATGATACCAACTGATCCCTCCATTTTTCTTTCCTTTTATTTCTCTTGTTTACGACTCACCGCGTCACTTGCGACTATACATTCCTATACAAAAAGTCATTGTTACAATGCCCTTGACCTACCCTAAAAGTTTGTACCATGAGTTTAGGACCACCCTGTATATATGTGTGTGTGATATCATCTACGGACAGCACCTAATTAAGCAGAACTGAATCTATACAACAAAATAGAGCATGCAAGAAATATAAATGTTTCAATAGAAAATACCTTTTCAACAAATGGAGAAAATGCATTTGCAGCAAAAATAATAGCTTCCATAAACGTTTTCCAATCATCCAATTCTTCTACTGTTACTTTTCTAGCATCTTTATCATTTTTCTCTTCTGTTTTATCAAGAGCATTATTCTCAGCTAATTTTTCTTTAACTGTAGAATCAGTATTTTTATTTTCTTGCACATCATTCTCTTCAAAATTTTCAACTAAATGTTTCGCAGATAAAAAAATCTTGCGAGTAGATTTCAAAGTTGAATGATCTATAAACATTTGAAAAAAAAAAAAAAAAAAAATTACTGCACATCATATGCAATTAGTTGATCTGGCATTGATTAGGAGATTTATGTAATGCAGCTAGTTACATAAGTCTCCTCACACTCTTTTTGATATCTCTAGTAATAACTGCAATTTTCATTACTCTAAAAGTATTTAAGAGGGACAAACAGAGCACCTGTTGTAAGACATTAGCTTTCCCTTAAAATATGTTGTAGAGATAATTAAGATAATACCAGCTCACATTAAAAATTGATTTAAAAATGCACACGGTTTTGACTAAGGAATTTAAAAAACTTGTTTTGTATGTTGTAAAACAAAATTAATGTTCAAATGCATCAAGCTATGTATACAAAAGTCAGAAAGTTGAAAAATGACCCCCCCACTCAGTTTTTTCTAAAAAACTTTCCTAGTATTTTTTCATGAATTTACAATCACTTCTGACAAAGACAAGAATTTAAATATTTACAATGTGGCAGCAATGCCTCCTGACTTATTGTTTGTGATATTTAAAAAGAAAAACATATGCAATTACAAATAAAAAACTTCATGTAACAGGATTTAAAACAGTGTGTCAATGATTTAAATCAACTGATTTAAATCAGGGATTTAAATCACAATTTAAATCAATTGATTTTTTTAAAAAAATCATTGATTTAAATCACTTTTTATTTTAATCCTTACAAAATTCTCTTGGACAATCCCAATTTCATTATATTTGCCATTTTTTTTCAGAGTTTTGATTTCCATCTAATAAATCGAAAAGTAATCCTAGTCATCCTCCCTCCACAGATGGTGGAAGGTTGCAGTCCAAATAATATGTATGCACAAATAGTGCTATTGTTTTGTCTAAATATGAATTAGTCTAATATGTGTTTAAAAGTGAAAATTAAGAAAAAAAAAAAAAAAGGTCTGTAAATTATAGGCCTTCTGGCTTATGAAAATGTTGCATAAATTGGTTAAAATGTAATTATTTCTCTTTTGCTTCGTTTCTTTATTTTTCGGAAGTATTTGAAGGTTGTAATTTACACTGTAAGAAATAAAATGTATTTTAAGTTCGGCTTGCTGGATATTAGGCAATAAACTGTCAGGTACCTATTTGTAGTAGTACAAAATCGTAAATGACCCCTAAAATTTTGAAAAATGTTTCTAAAATTCCTCTAAATTTTTTTTTAAAGTCAACTGCCAGCCGTATACAAAACTAACCAAAAAAAAAAAAAAAAATCATCAGCTAGTTATTTCCCATCTCTACACTTTAACAGATTGTTGAATTTCTTCATTTCTTTTTTTTTTTTTTTTTTCATTTCAGTTGAAAAAGTCATTTTTAATTTTAAAATTTTTGCATATAAGTTTTTTATCGTACTTCTCAGTTTATTAAAATTTCATGTAATGCTGTTTAATGTCTTTATTTTCTTAATTTTTTCTGTATAGTGTTTCATAATTTTGTTGATATTAAAAGTGATTAGAATCATATGTATTGCACTGAATCCGATTTTACATCATAGTTTTTGGTAAACCTTTACTTTAAAGGTGTTTTTGTATTTTTAAAAACTTAAAGGTAAGTCGTTCATAAGTGAAAATAAATAACTGAAGTTTCAACTTTTTTTTTAAATACAAAAAAAAAAAAAAAAAAAAAAAAAAAAAAAAAAAAAAAAAAAAAAACTGAATTAAACAGAAAAAAAAGCTGATTTTTTAAAAAATATCATTGATTTTTTTATACCCTGAGTTAAAAAATATGAGCTATCTAGTTATAACAGTCCAGAAGTACAATTTTCATCAAAATATATTTTCTTCAAAAATGAAATTTCTTATAATCATGCACTGTGACAAAAGGTTTTCTAAGCAAAAAAAAAAAAAAAACATTTTAATTCAGGGAAAGTTATTCCTTGTTTATATTATGTAGTCAAAATCTTCTACTCATTTTTATTTGTAACTTATTGTATGTAGATGGAAAATCTACAGTTTGAAAACTGGGCAAATGTAACATGTGAAGTAATACAACAATCTCCAAGGGCTGAATAATAAAAAAGGATTATAAATTAATAAATAATATATGTGCTAATCCTCTAAACATTAATGTTTTTTTCAAAATAGTTTTTTCTTTAAGACCCCTCTTAACTCATCCCATGCTTGAAGTTGATTCTCTCCTATCTGTAAACATTTTGTATCACATTATATCACTGCAATAGGAAAGAATACACTCCCCATAAGCTTTCTGTTTGCTGGTTTTTTAAGGCAAAAACAAAATTAAAATGCTACGTACAGTTTGTAAAAAAACAGTCAAAAACTTTGTACTGGGAAATGAGTAAAATGGGAAGTGTATACAAGAACAAATAAACACATTTAAAATGAGCTAAAAACTCAGCAAACCACTATTTTGAGGCTATAATATACAAGGCACTGCATCAGTGCATAAAAACAAAGAATGGTTCACATGCCCAAAACCAACCGTCGAGTAATGAGAAATGAGAGACAAACAGAAGTAAATAAGACCCAAAGACTGCGTACAGTTTGTTTCCCGCTTGTCACTTTCATGAAAACCTCATGTACTTGGATGGCTCTCAACAGTGGAGTACTCAGGGGGTGGGCTGATAGGGCTGCAGCTAGCTCTGAAATTTTCAAACGAATTTTTAAATGTAAGCTAAGTTTTTTTAATCAAAATTTCTTTCTTTCTTTTTTTTTTTTTGAAATCCCAAAAAGAGAAAAGTTTTCTCAACAGATAACTAAGTATAGGACAAAATTAAAACAAATATTTTTTTTGTTTTGACATGTCTAGTTTACTGTACGTCATGCTTATGACTATGCCATTATTCCATTTTGTTCATTTTTATTGCAAATCTATGGTTTAGAAATGTCGATTAATTTTTTCAGTCACCTGTTTCTGTTAAATAAAATTTCAGCAAATTGAATTGCAACTCCGTATCGGGAAAAATAGTAAAATAAACTGGAAACTTAACATTATTAGAGCGTTAATTTGCCAAAATATTGCAAACAAGTGTTTCAGCAACACCTCTTTTAATGCAGACTTAAATTTATCATTCTCTATGTCCATCAAAATGCTTTCTTTACAATAAGTTTAATGATAAAACATTTTTTTTAATGATGTTTTTTTGTAGACTTAAATAGGCACTGATGCAGAAATTCGAGACATTTACTTTTCTTAGCTACATTTCATGAGGTGCTCTCTCCCCCCCCCCCCCACTCTCAAAGAATCTTGACTCAGCCCCCACTGAAATGATTTGTCTGTGTACGCCATTATCTCTCAAGGTCACATTACTGAAGCCATGATCCTTAAACTTCCACAATCTACTCTTCACCTATCCCACTACACAAATTATTAGTTGTCTCTGTGACCTCATTTTTTATTCACCTAAATCAGCCTTTATTGATTGGCCTTTGTAAATAAGAAAAATACTTTTAACTAATAGTTCTTACTAACAAAACCTTCTCAAAAAAAGAAGAAAAAAAGAAAACTTCCATGACTTTTGCAGATTTTAAATTAAATTTTAAACAGCAGTCTGTAACAAAGCAAAAGTTGCAGATTTGAAAGTAATTAAAAATAATAAATAATTTAAAACTTTTAGAAATTTAGAAAAATATTGCCCTATCTAGTTTTGCAAGTATTGTTTAAAAAATAAAACAGTACTTACCTATAGTAATTTTTTCTTTTTCTATACAAGGGCTCTTTATTAGAGTACCATAAGTGGCAAAAAAAGAACTTGCTGCAGATACGCGTGTATGTTGTGGCAATGTTTCTTCTTCCCCAAGTTTTAAAACATACCACGTAAACAATGGTTGCATATCCATGAAAAGCTTTGCTACAAAATTCGAATTAACAAATAAGAAATATTATACCATTTGAGATCAACAAGTAAAAATTTTCAAAATGTATAAAAAAAAATGAATAAATAAAAATTAAAAATATGTTGTTAGGAATAATATTTTAACATTAATGTTAATTTATTCACATACTGTTGGCCCCGCTTAAACGAATATTGTCGGTTCCAAGAAATATTATTCTATTTAGCGGGGTATTTGTTTAAGCGAGGATCTTAAACATTGTATCTATGGCATGGGGAATATTCGGTTCTGGAAGATTTTATTCATATAAGCGGGGTATTCGTTTATCCGTTACTCAATTAACCTTTAGGAACTGGGCGGTACACATGTTGTACCATAAGTCTCGTCTAGTTTAGAGGACGTGGTTGATATTTTCACTCGAACCCTTTGGAGCCGGGGATTTGTTCAAGGTTTCATACGTCTGGTACTACAGTTTATACCTTCTCTTTTCAATGGAAAAGAAATCTGTGGTTAAACTGTCGTACTACCTGGGTCGAAAGAAAAATTTCTATATGAACAGCCTGGATCCAAAAGGTTGAGTGGGGACGACAGTACCTTAGAAACATAATGTGCTCACAATCAATTCTGCTTAAAGGTAACAAGTATTTAGGCAAACCATTGTTTCATTGATTTCATTCAAGAATAATAAATTTTACAAGCTGACCTGTGCATTTACGCTTAACAGAAGGAGTTCAAACACCTAGTTTTTAAAAGTATTTTTTTTTGAATAATGACAAAAATATGACCATAGATTTGCTGATGGCAGTGAGAAATCAGTAAAATTATATCTTACGTTTGAAGAGTTTGATGAAGTATTACAGAAATTATGGGTAGCCACACACACACACAAAAAAAGAAGAGAGAAATAAAATAGTTGAACCTCGTTAAAAAGGAGTTACAGGGACGAAAAATGTAGATTTGAAATTAGTTAAAAAAGACTCTGAGTTGAGTAAAATTAAAATTTTATTCAAAGTTAAAACTATTTGAAATCAGGCTTGTGCCTTCACAAAACAACTGAAACAACCATCAAACTGTGGAAATCCTGTTTTATCTATTGGCGTTGCCAATATTGCTTTACAATGCTTGGGAGCAACGACGCCTTCTGCTTATTTTATCTGGATGTTACAGGTACCTTTAAAATCAAATCCCTTTAATGGTAGTTTGTCTTATCCAAAAAAAGAAATAAATAGCAACAATAAGATGGGGATCACAAACGGGGTTGCCAGACGTCCCGGATTTCAAGGACAGTCCCGTTTTTTGAAATATTGTCCCGCGTCCCGGGGAACTATGATACGGGACGGCTAAAATCCTGTATTCTGGCTAGAAACAGCATTTTGCAAAACGAAACATTATTTTCAGAAAAAAAAAAATGATGTAAAACAAAAAATGTGAAACAGAAATCGATTGAATTACAAAAATTTCCTGTTCTGAAGTAATGTTAGTGTTCTATTCATTTCGAGCAGAAATTATTGTGACAAAAGATTCAACAAAAGTTCGTTGTAAAAGTGGTATATCTCCTTGAAAATAATTTTACTATGCGTTATTATACAAAAATCCCTTGTCAATTTTTCAATTATGAAAGAAATATATGTGTTCAGCTACTATTAATCACTACATTTTTTGAATTAATCAATTTCAATCTTTTAAAATTTGCTTCGCTTCTCTTCATTGTTATACTAAAAGATGCAACTGAATGTTATTCCATGAAACAAACAAATACGCTTTTTAAAAATATGAAAGATACGTAATTTTTACAATGAGCAACAGAAATATAAATTACAGTGAGCTTTATGGCAACCTAAAGACCATCAAAACTTAGAAAGAATTATTGCATCAGTAAAATCAAGTGGGAAATAGGATTTAAAAAAAAAAAGAATTTTCCGACATTATAATAAGAATAATTATCATGTTATAATATTGACAAAACTGTACAATTTTTCCTCAAAAGATATTGAATACAGATATTTTTCTTTATTTTAACTTAATAGTGATTTCAAGTAGTAAGGTTCTATGCTCAAGTAGTCAGGTTAATTCTATGTAAAATAATTTTGCATTCAAATTTCCCCATTGGAACGTCTAGCTTTTTAAAAAAGTACATACTAAACATTTAGTCATCAGTGGAAGCGACTATTATATCCTTCACGTCTAGTGGCCCGTCATTTGGGACATGAGGACGGTGGTCAATGTCCCCTGGTTTTGGTAATTTAATATAATTACATATAAGTGGGAGAAACTTTTGCTTTTCTTTGGTATAATTTACATTGAAATTTGGTAAAAAAAAAAAAAAAAAAAACAATATTACTATTAAGGAATAATACGTATGATACTCAAGCTTAGCAAGAATTACTTTATTTCCCACTTAATGATTAAATTACTAACTGATTAAAAGAATTTCTTTGTTTTTAAATTTATTAGTGCAGTTAATTGTTGATAGTCTAATTTTTCCTTAATGTAGTTTTGAAGAGCTTATTTTTATTTATTTATATATATTTATTTTTTAAAATTTTTTATGTGAACTTAAAAACTAACAAAATTCTATCAGAAACTCTTGTGATAGAATTAAGCTACACTGCCATAAAAGGAGAACTACATACAGGTTTTCACTAGGTGTTTTTTAAACGTTAACAATTTGACAAATTAAATACATATTAAACAGTATATAGTTTTCTCACAGCAAAATACCTTTACTAAATTTTTAATGACCTCAGAAAAATAGGATTAAAAAAAAGTAACATAAAATATAAGAGTTTTTCAGGGCCCTCTCAAGTAATTTAATGGCTTTTTAGGAATGTTACTGGGTTGTATGAACTGTGCAAGTATACAGTATAAAAAGGAAAATAAAAATCGTAATTAAAGTAAGGAAAAGATATATTACCATATACTTCAATATTTTTTGAAGATTGAGTTAAAGTGTTCAGCAGAGAAAATATCTGCTCAAGATCTTCACAGCTTTCATTTTTCCTAAGGTCAAGAAAATAAATATAATCATAATTTCAATTTTTCCCCACTTACAATATTACAATGTTTGATTTTATGCTTTTCATAAACTGTTGTAACATACGGAATGTGGATGACATTCTATTGTTATTATTATAACTTTTCAGGAACAAAAACATTAATATCTTTAAATAATTGTCATAACACATAAAACAATTTGTATTGCATGGTATTATATTAGTTACAAGAAGTTTCCAATGTCTTATTAGAACCAAGTTGAATAAAGTAAACCATAAAATTACATAGTTTTCTACCAGAAAAACTCTAGTAGTAGAAAATAAAATTACAGATATGAGGAAAAATTTTCTTGCAACAAAATGGTAAAGCAGAATTAAGAGAGATCAATCCTTAAAAAAAATCCTGAAAACTTAAAAATGAACTGATTGTGACAAATTACATAACACGTGCAATGAGCAATTCTCAGAAATACACTTGCAATTACCTTAGAAGAATGGGAATCTCAAGAAATTGAAAAGGAATGGGAAAAGAGCAAATTTTAAAATACCTATAATAATAACAAGAAAATCTTGCATAAAAAATATTTTGAATAAAATTTCCAAACTAATAAGTAATTAAATAATGAAAATTAAATAAATGAAGATAATTATTCATTTGTAATTTCATAATAACTTATTTTTCTTATTCTTGTTTAAAAAAACATACTTCATAATTTCAGGATGGTGCAGTTTCCTTACTTCGGAGTGCACATACATGTAACTTTGTCACAAAATTTCAGCAGCCAAAGGGCATTAATTGATCTCTTAACAGCTGAGGTATGTGTTGCATGTTTGTATCTATTTTAATCTTTGATAGACATAGCAATATCAGAACTTTCGAATGAGACATGTTTGATGACATGTATTTAACTGCAGACAATATGATCACATGAACTTTTGGACTATACAAAAAACCTTTCAATAAGATCGTTACACGATTGATTAACAGCTGTTTTCAAATGAAATGAAAGCTGACACATAAAAAATAGGCAAGTGTTGAACTTTTAGAAGGCTGAAAACACCACATCAAAAACCAGCAGATCATCCTAGTATTCATTTCAATAAACTTGAAAAAAAAAAAAAAAAACTATTTAGCATTCATGGGAGAGGAGAGCATTTGAAAGCATGGATATGTAGTGCTTTTGAGGAAAAAGTACAGAAAGTTTTACAAGCAAAGGTAGTGAGTGTAGTCTGTGGGCCAAGTGCAAATATCGTTCAGGTTCGTTTACCAATCTTAGGGACTACAAGAACTTGCTTGAAATCTATTAATATTGATGTACTCAATCGAAAAATCCAATGTTCCCAAGCGGAACTTGTCTCATTAAGTTTTAATTAGCAATTGAAACACGAACTCTTTTCCTTGGCCTGGTCACTCTTTCACTAGAGACGTTGTCGCTAGGTGGCGCTATTGCACAAAATATTTGAAATCTAAAATTTTAATAAACAGTTTTTCAACCATAATTTTACTTTTTTACTCGATTTTACATTTCAAAATATATTAATACGTTTTGAATCACTAACTTTTTTCGCTGTGTGACTTAATATAAAATCAAAATCGAACATTGTATCAATCCGCCAGGCGTTTCAGATATTCTCATTCTTTATTTTTGATCAAAGAGCGCCAGTTCGCGCGGCTTCGTTTCGCGTCGCTGTCTTTTATGGCTTGATATCCCCTTTTGGCGATGTTTCACAAAGAGCAACTTTTAGTGGAACGACATTGTTGTATACCGTATTTTTTGCCGTATAAGACGCACCGTTTTATACGGCATAAATTTAAGATTAATTAAAATTGGGGGATTTAATTTAAAATTGGGTGTGTCATACACGGCGAAAAATACGGTAATATTGCGTTTTTTACGCTGCTATTTTGAATAACGTTTGATTTTTCAAAATTTTAATTAAATCTTATAAAATTGAGTGTTTATTGTTTTTGCTACCTAACTTGCAGTCGTGAAAGGAGTTAGTGTAGGAGATATAGAGATTAAATAAGAAAAAGTTTAGACATTTTTTGTTGCTGCTTTATTTCTAGAACATGAGTTAACTATTACTGTTTTTCAGAAAATCAATACTTATAAAGTCACAGGCCCGTCATTTGGGGGAGGGGGGGAGTCAATTCCTCTCCTTCCCGGCTTTGAAAAATCAATTTACATGTAAGCGGGCGTGGTTTTTGTCATTTTTGGTGCAATTTACATTGTGTATGCAGTGTTTGCCCCCGCTCCCCTGGAAAAATTTGAAATAGCTTGTGTAAATACATATAGGATACATAAACAAGGGAGGGGCGATGGGGGCGATCGCCCCTCCTTTGAGGGACTCTTCCACTGCGGTTCTTAGATTTTGAAGTTCAAAAAAGGCAGTTTTAGTTGATTTTTGATGATATTAAGAGAAAGGGGGATTATTCGGAGCTCTGATCTGGAAATTTTCCGAAATGGAAGACCAAAACATTTGTAATCAACATGTGTTAACAAGGGTGCATGGGGAAAAAAATGGGCAAGTAAGAAAAAAAAACGCAATCGCCCCTCCCTTGGAACATTTCTGGATCCGCCCTTGTATATAAGGGACTGATTTGTTACCACGAATAAGTAAGTTTTGAACGACGTCAATCGTCACCAAATATGATTCGTGACTTTTTCCGTCAATTTTGAGCTTTTAAAAGTAATGCATATTGTATGATGTGCTTTAATAAATGTAATTCAAAATTTTAAATGAAACCATTAAGATCATGACAGGACCTATAGTCTGTGGGCCAAGCACCGATATCGTTCAAGTTCGTTTACCAATTTTAGGGACTACGGGAACTTGCTTAAAATCAACTAATAGTGATGTACTCAATCGAAAAATCCAATGTTCCCAAGCAGACCTTGTCTCATTAAGTTTTAATTAGTAACTGAACTAGGGACTATATTCCTTAGGCTCATTCACAACAAAAATTGTCTCTAGGTGGCGCTGTTGCACAAAATATTTGCAATTTAAAATTTCAATAAACAGGTTCTCTACCCTAGTTTTTCTTTTTCATACGATTTTGTGTTGCAAAATATATTAATAAGTCATAATATACTTACTTCACGTCTTTTGTGATTCAGTTACTAAGAAAATCACAAAAATGTATCAATTCACATTTCCGCTTGTTCTTAATCTCGTTGTTTCGTTAATGGCACTATATAATCCAGTCAATGAATACATTATAGAATGCATGGAATATGCGAGAGTATTTGACTACAGAATATTGTTAGGGGTCGATAGTAAGTTAATATACTGAAAGTCCCCGACCCTGGGGGGTGAGTTAAAGGTGGGGGGGGGAGAGGGGGAAGAAAATTTTGGGTTTCTCGAAAAATCGCGGAAATTGTGGGAAAAACTGGTTTAAAATAAAAATTCAAGCTAAACAAACTTCGTATAACAGTGTTTCTACACATATTTGTCGAATTTTCAATAATTTTCCAGGTGTATATTGTGAAAAAACGAGAAATTTCGGAAAAACTCTCTATTTTTGTCAAGCAACGTTGAATGGTTCTATTTTAAAAAGGGAGACAGCTTGATTACGAAAATGCACGATAGCAGCATTTCCACGTACTCCGATATTATTTTATTTTTATAGAAATGATAAGGAAGAGCAAAAAAAAAAAAACACCAACACAAATCAACACCTCAATTATACGAATGTAACGAAAAACAAAACAAAGAAAAATCCCTTCTCATTCCTTATCTCTCTTATCACAATCACCCCCTGTTTCATAAAATCGGTTGAGACCTGACGCATGCGCGAATTCGAGGAAGGTCGCCGAAAAGAATATCAAACAGTATCTATATATCCATCTATATGTACATATAAATATATAGGCAGAGACAGACACATATATATGATATTTAACGCAATTATCCGCCCCTAGAATTCCATTTTCGCATATTTTGCCATCTATCTTTAATGACCTGTAAAAAACTAATGAGACAATATTTTTTCGGGAACATTGTGTTTTTTTCATCTGTAGACTCTAAGGATTCAGAAAAATATCACATTTTGTAGTCCCCGAAGTTGGCAAACGAAACCATGTTTCTAAGCATCTTTTCTGCCTTCGGCCCACAGACTAGTGGTACAGAGTTTAACAAGACTGGGACTCAAAGCAGGGAGCATATATTACCTGGCTCAATGAATCAGCTTACAAGGGGTTCTTTAGTTTCATGTAAAATATCTAGACATTTGATTCACTGGTATGTGGAATAACAACATTCTGGGGGATTACATATCTACCCGTTAATGACTTTACACCTAAAAGCTCACTTTTCTAGATTGAAAAAAGATTACTTGAAAGCTCGAAACATTAGTCAGCAAATGATTGCAAAATCAGTCATTAAAAATTGTTTTCCCTACTTTTATTTAAAACTGGTTTAAAAAGCAAAACTAACCACAAGGTAGAACATTCCGGCCATGAATCTCCCGATTAAAATTAAGCAAGATGTATAAAGACATTTGAAATCAATCTTTTGCTTATACTTAAACTTTAGTCGTACTTTCGGATTAGTAAAACTTAACAAATAAATGAATAAACAAATTAAGAAAGAAAGAAATGAAAAAATTGAAATGTACTTACAAAAGTTGTTTACCTGCTTCAACAATTGCTACTGCATACGGCTGCAAGCTCCATGTGTTACAATAACTTGCATTTTCATTTAAAAGTCGGTCCAATAATTCCAAAATTCCTCTCAATACAGAAGCTAAATATAAATTCATATTCAAAAAAAAAAAAAAAGAAAAGAAAGTAAATAAATAAGATAATAATAATAAGAAGAACTATTAATAATTTTTAAAAGACAAAATATGTTTCAATATTTAGTACAAAAAATTTGAAGAAATATAGTGTACTTAATTCATAATATTTCAAAATTGATTTCGAAAAGTATTAAATGAAATAAAAAGTTTTGTTGTTGAAACATTGTTAGGCTTCAACAAATTTTTCTTTATTAACGAATAGGCTTGATTTATCATGTTCAAGAAATTTTTTAGATTATGTCTTCGAGATAAAATTTTAAACTGGTTAATCTTGTTTTCCTGAATTTTTTTAAAAATCTGTAACATATTTCAACATAATTTCCAAAATCTGCTTAATTCTTCTGATTTCTGTAGAGCTGAAATTGGTTCCATTTTTAAATTTCACTTCTGATTATTCAGCAACTTAAAAAACACACACATATATATATCAGGGATGTGCCGTCTGTGTAGTACAGCTTCTCTTAAAGGTAGGAAAAATTCTGCATTTGCAGCTCCGTGGCTTACGGGGATCAAACGCTACATTAGATGCAATTCGCTATTTCTGTGAGGATTTCTTTTTCCTCATAAATGTTTTGTGATTTTTAAATGTTTTATTTGTCAAATTTTTTGTATGTTCAAGTGGAAACCTTAACCAATATGAATAGTGATTTCCTTAAATTTTTTTCAAAAACGAATTACCCAAACTTTTAAATAAATGAATATAATAGGTAGATGGAAGTAAATAATAATAATAAAAAAAACTCTCCTAGTTTTTGAGGCATTCAAGAGTCTAGGGGAGAATTACAGAAATTTTTTTGACAATAAAAGACCAAAAAGCAGATTATATAAGCAGGTATTTTTGACAAAAAGTTCTTTGTGAAAATGGTTTTTAAAATGTACTTATTTTCACTTTGAAAATGAACTGAACCAAATGTTTTGACAAGATATGCAGTTGTTGCAGTTAATTTTGACTATAGCAACTACAACTGCTTTTGTAAAAGGAACTTCTTCTGTTACAAAATGAATCAAGATGAAATAAATGACAAATGAAAGACTTTCATATCTTGTTTCAGCATCTATAGAAAAAAATGAATGAAATCGAGCAAGATCCTAATTTTAATTTCTATGAAAGTCAGGGATATTTTTGCCACAATAAAAGAAAGAGGAATATTTTCCCTGTATAATTAGACGAATATCTCTGTAAAATTGTTTTTTTA
The DNA here is from genome assembly GCA_038373865.1 of Uloborus plumipes. Lineage (NCBI taxonomy): Eukaryota > Metazoa > Arthropoda > Arachnida > Araneae > Uloboridae > Uloborus > Uloborus plumipes. The sequence continues at coordinate 68,078 of JAXGGA010000659.1, forward strand.
GGTATAGGAAGTAAAGATAGTTCGTATTCATATCATTTCATTACTGTTTACATTGCGTGCATATTCCACAAACCTTCACATCTGCCTACCCTGGACGTTGGTTGATGGCATGTGCCTGATATATATATATATATATATATATATATATATATATATATATATATATATATATGTGAGCGATTCCATACCAAATCACCGAATGGGGGTCGCACGACCGACTCGGATTTTTTTTTAATTTGGTACACAGATTGATGGTATAGAGGTATGAAAAAGCCCAAAAGGAAAGTTACCTGCTCTACTTATTTTCTGAGATACATGCCCTCAAAGTTTGTCCGCCACGTCAAAATACTAAAAAAGTGATGTTATTTAATCATTTTTATAAAAAATTGTACTCATGCAAAATAAAAGTGTTAGATATCTATGGAAACTAGTTAGTCCAGGCATTCTGAAAAAAAAAATACTAGAACGTTCATAATGAAAATTGCCAAGGTACAGGGCTCTTTGAAGTTGTCACCACAAAAACTTGATTTTGCAGATTTTGCTAAAATTCAGGCATTTATTACAAAAAAAGGCAAACAAAACCAAAGGTTTTCTCACTTTCTGGTAGTGTACAGGTCCTCCCTGTAAATTGCTACGCAATAAATTTTTTGGGTTTCTCACTCCTTCTTGGAAATATATTAGCTTAAAAATAAGCCATAAGGCAAAAAATGCGTTTTTGGCCTTTTTGGCAGCCATTTTTCTCATAAAGGGGGAGCAGTAGAAACTTTAATTTTTTTTTAAAACAAGCCACTGATATGTTAGCTATTCACAGGAAAAGAGTTTACTTTTGGTTATTTCTCCCATTAAGAGATATCCTGCTGACAGTATGTGCATGTTTTTCGCGACGACCATATGCTTTTGTTCCCCCTCTCATGGACTTAAAATTAATTAAACGAAAAAATAATTATGTATTTATTATTAGCTGTATTATCTACTCAATATGTCATGAAATTTAATTTATTAAATCATTGAACAATAAATTAGATAATTGATGAAAACAAGAAAAAGTATTTCTCTGATGCCTGAGCATTATGCATTCATAATTATAAAGCACTAAATACTTTCTTGAGAAATTAATTAACATAAATGAGCTCTAAATAGTTATATTATAAGCAATACCCAATCTTGTGATTGGGTAGTCCTGTTTTTAATTGAAGAATTTCTTGAATATCACATGAATATCAGGAAAATAAATGAGGTCTTTTCGTTTGATGTAGGATACTTTATGACAAATTTCATTTGATGGGCTACTAACTGAGCATGGTGATAAAGAGCTATTAATTTCAGCATCGAATTCCATTTTACCTTATTAACAGTTAAATATTTACAAAATAATTAAATAATTTAATATAAAGCCATGCTTGAAGAATTAAAATTAGTGCAACTAATTTATCCCCATACTGATCTTTACAAAACTGACATGTGTTGAGCACTGATAAGAACTGACAAGAATAAGTTTACTCACTAAAATACTAGTTCACAGATACTATAAAGCGTACATTCTATTTTCTACAAAATAATACTGCAACAAAGAACAAGGGTATAAAGGGGTAGGTACTAAAGAATTTCTTGAAAAATCAATTAAAATAAAGGAGCTTCGAATATTTATCTCATAGGCAATACCCAATCTTGTGATTGGATGTTCCTGATTGATGGCTATAAACAGGAGGATACCCTTGTTCTTTGTTGCAGTATTATTTTGTGGAAAATAGAATGTATGCTTTATAGTATCTGTGAACTAATATTTTAGTGAGTAAACTTTTTCTTGTCAGTTCTTATCAGTGCTCAACGCATGTCAATTTTGTAAAGATCAGTATGGGAATAAATTAGTTGCACTAATTTTAATTCTTCAAGCATGGCTTTATATTAAATTATTTATTTAATTATTTTGTAAATATTTAACTGTTAATAAGGTAAAATGGAATTCGATGCTGAAATTAATAGCTCTTTATCACCATGCTCAGTTAGTAACCCATCAAATGAAATTTGTCATAAAATATCCTACATCAAACGAAAAGACCTCATTTATTTTCCTGATATTCATGTGATATTCAAGAAATTCTTCAATTAAAAACAGGAGTATCCCAATCACAAGATTGGGTATTGCTTATAATATAACTATTTAGAGCTCATTTATGTTAATTAATTTCTCAAGAAAGTATTTAGTGCTTTATAATTATGAATGCATAATGCTCAGGCATCAGAGAAATACTTTTTCTTTTTTTCATCAATTATCTAATTTATTGTTCAATGATTTAATAAATTAAATTTCATGACATATTGGGTAGATAATACAGCTAATAATAAATATATCATTATTTTTTGGTTTAATTAATTTTAAGTCCATGAGAGGGGGAACAAAAGCATATGGTCGTCGCGAAAAACATGCACATACTGTCAGCAGGATATCTCTTAATGGGAGAAATAACCAAAAGTAAACTCTTTTCCTGTGAATAGCTAACATATCAGTGGCTTGTTTAAAAAAAAAATTAAAGTTTCTACTGCTCCCCCTTTATGAGAAAAATGGCTGCCAAGATGGCCAAAAACGCATTTTTTGCCTTACGGCTTATCTTTAAGCTAAAATATTTCCAAGAAGGAGTGAGAAACCCAAAAAATTTATTGCGTAGCAATTTACAGGGAGGACCTGTACACTACCAGAAAGTGAGAAAACCTTTGGTTTTGTTTGCCTTTTTTTGTAATAAATGCCTGAATTTTAGCAAAATCTGCAAAATCAAGTTTTTGTGGTGACAACTTCAAAGAGCCCTGTACCTTGGCAATTTTCATTATGAACGTTCTAGTATTTTTTTTCAGAATGCCTGGACTAACTAGTTTCCATAGATATCTAACACTTTTATTTTGCATGAGTACAATTTTTTATAAAAAATGATTAAATAACATCACTTTTTTAGTATTTTGACGTGGCGGACAAACTTTGAGGGCATGTATCTCAGAAAATAAGTGGAGCAGGTAACTTTCCTTTTGGGCTTTTTCATACCTCTATACCATCAATCTGTGTACCAAATTAAAAAAAAATCCGAGTCGGTCGTGCGACCAACTTTTTTTTTTTTTCGGTGATTTGGTATGGAATCGCTCATATATATATATATATATATATATATATATATATATATATATATATATATATATATATATATATATATAACCATCCTTCTTTCGCCCCATTAATCTTTAGAGCCCCATTAATCTTTGATGGTTCACAACATTCAGATGACTGCGTGGTGTCTCTCCTAATTTATGCCAAAAGTACCAGCTTTTAATAATATTTTACAGAAATTACATAGATAGGAGTTTATAGCAATCAGTACCATTAAGATTGTTTTCAAGAATAAATTTGACATTTTCCATGAAGAAAGAATTCTCTTCAAACAAATCAAACCATATTCTTTGGCTGCTTTCACTGGCAATTCCACAATGAATCAATCTACCGAAGAAAAATTTCGTTATTAAATCAAAACTTAATTTTAAAAATGACAAAGTGAAAAAAGTTAGTAAATAAAAGTAGACTATTAAATAAGTAAATAATTAGTTTCACTTTTCAAATTGTTCTTTAATTTAGCATAATATGCCTTATCTAAACTGTTTTAATGTACTTATTATTATACAACACAATCCAAAACAAATAAATTTAATAACAAAGGGGAGGGGAAGCCTTATTATAAAAGTAACAAGGGTGAATAAAAGATGGGGAAAAACAAATACAAGCAGTACATCATATACACATCTAACAATAAAATAATATAAAGATAAAAATTACTTTTCATATGATAGTTCAAGATTTCATTTGAAAATTTTTACGTTTATTTATAAGCTATTATTTTAATTAAACTAGTTTTATTAAAGATAAAATAATTTGTCATATCACATGTTTTTTGTTATAATCTTGTTCAGTAAAGTAGAGAACTAGTTACCGAAAAACTTGCAACAGGGTCGGTGAATCTGAAGTGCCCGATAAACTAATAATTGAATGCCTATGAAAAAAAAAGAACATAATCACAATATGATTATTTAAAAATATGATTGAAGTATATTTTTCATGACTAAGCAAGTAAGATGACAAACATGCATAAAATATTACTATTTAGAATAAATGAAATGATGGATTAATCATCTTAACCTTTATTAATGTATAGAAGGAAAAGATTAACATATATAGTGCTTATCTTCACAATTAAACATGTAAGGAACATTATCAATATAAATTTTCTTATTTTTAGCAATATGTACATATTTTAGATAAAAAGATGACAGATATGGAATCGAATATGTAATTTGCTGCAAAATTAAACAGATAAATAGCTACATAACTATAAAACAGATTTTAAACTGCTAATGATCAATATATAGATAATAGAAGAAATTAAATATAACTTACAGTAAAATCTTATTCTCAGATATTTTTTGACATATAGAATCAAATGATGACATATTACCCAGGATTCCTATCACAATTTCCTGAAAAAAGAAGAGGGAAAACGGATTTAGAAGATCAAAAATTCATTTTAAAACACAAAGAATAAATACCTACTTATGAAAGCTACTAAATTACAGTAAATATGCAGATTTTAGTTTCTTTCAATGACGTAAATTTCTGTTTACACATATAACACAATTAGCCTGTTTATAGTGAAGTTAAAGGGATCAAACAAAATTTACATTAGACCTGTAATTTCACCATCAAAAGTTCAATACAACACAGTGAAAGTGAACTGAAGCTGTTACACTACTAGCAAAAACTCGCTATGTATAGCTTAGCTATAAATGGGCACCGCTATATATTTACAATCGTTATAATAGCGTAAATTTAAAAGTTTTTTAATCTAAGTTTTTATTTAAGTAAAAATTATTATAATTGAATTAAATGAAACTTTTCAGGGAACTATAGCTTACATCAATGGCTTTGTTTTTGCTTAAAATTTTATTTGTTGGTTTTCTTTTCCTCCTTGATGCTTTTGAAAAATGACCAAAAGCTAAAGAAAATTTTACGAAAAACAACAGAACAAGACGATTGGTTTCTTTTGGATATTTGGTACATCTACGAAAAAAATTAGTCAAACAGTAATTGAACTGAAATGTGGCATTTACACCATGGTAAAATAGATAACATTGAGCATTGATGTTACTAACAAGAAGTCTTGGACTTTTGGTTTTTTCAATGACTTCTAAAAATATATCAGTGATTCCACATTCGAGAAGAAACTGGGCAACTTCCTGAAAAAGTAACAAAATATTTATTTGAATTTTATTAAAATAAAAAAATAACAACACTAGTATCTCATAAGCCCATGTCGTTAAAGACGCACACAGACACACACACACAAATAAAAAAAAAGGAAAAAAAATGTTTTAAAATTTAAAGAGCAGGAAATAATTTTAAACACTGCACAACACTAGTATCTCACAAGCCCATGTCGTTAAAGACGCACACACACACATACACAAATAAAAAAAAAAGGAACAAAAAAAAAAAAAGTTTTAAAATTTAAGGAGCAGGAAATAATTTTAAACACTGTATAATCGAGCCTAGTAAAAACCAGCACCAAAGGAACTTTAAAATTAGTTGGTCTTATCTTGGATCGAAGCTGGATATCATTTATGAACAGCTTCTTAAGAAAATACTGAAACATATTAGAATGCTTAATATGTATAGTCTTGAGCAAAGGAGAACCAGAGGGGACATGATTCAGTTATTTAAATTTATTAAAATGAATGATGTTGCAGGGTTGGATTTTTGCACGGAAAGCAGGACAAGGGGTCATTGTTTTAAGCTGTTTAAACCTCAGGCTAACCTGGAAATTCGAAAAAATTACTACTTTAGCAGGGTAGTGGGAACTTGGAACAGTTTACCGGAAGAGGCGGTAAGGAGCAATGGAGTAGATAGCTTTAAGAGGGCCATTGATCTTCATTGGGGTCTTTAATTTGACTAGGACCAGCCCAGTTGGGCCCAGGGCTTGCTGCTGGTCGTCGCATTTGTATTTATTTGCATTTGTATTTGTATTCTTGGAAGCAGAGGAAAAATTTTCTTCGCAATTTTGAAACAAGGAAAAGGATAAAAGCCATTGATAAATAGATACCTTCAACCTACACATCAAATTAACTCAATAAACCATTTCAAAGAGTCTGCTAAATAAGATTTAAAATCAAAGCTGGAAATGTTAAATTGAAGCATATTGAATGGAAACAAAGTCAAAAAGCTGAAACAAAATTTCAACAGCAATTATTTCAAAAACCAACTACTTTTCTAACATCTAATACCATACTCCAATTATTTCTTTCCAAAAGTCTAACCCTCTATTCAATTATTTCAATCAGATTACAGTTACGTTACTTTGCCATTCAAAATGGAAATGTATCAAAAGAAAATTCAAACAATGTTCCTACATCTTTTTCTTCTTTTCAAGAAAGAAATGTATCATTTCGTTTCTGAGCATATTCATCATTCACATTTTTTTGCTTTGTGAGATTTGGGTTCCCCCCGCAAATAATTTCATGTAGCATTTGCAAAATCCTAATTTTATGAGAAGGAGGAAGGAAGGGATAACAAGCGACATCACAAATTTTGGCAGAAATAAAAACTTTTTTTGCAGCAATATGTTGATAAAATATAGCATAGTATTATTTATGGAGAGTTACTTATGAATATAAATCAAGCTGTTTACGAAGTAACTGCTCTTATTTTATGAACATTACACTGAATTTTCAGGCTCTAATTATTTTACTGGTAGCTAAAAGATATGTGCAAAGAAAAGAGAATTAATGCTAATATCTGTGAAAAAAACTTTAAAGAACAATAGGCAAAAACTATTTTTGTAAGAGAGTGTACCATAAACCACAGATATATAACTAAGGAGTAAATTACTGCATCTAAGCCTTCGGAAAGGCAGAACTGCATGAAATACACTGCCATTTTATGCAGATGTATAACTTTTTATTTTGCTGACATACATGATAATACCGACTATAATTTTAGCAAGAGCATTTATATGAGCATCAGCAACAAATAAATTCAATTATGAATACTATAGTGTAAAATATAAACATGAAACATATTTACCAGATTTGCAGACATGTCCCATAAAGTACACGAATTTTCTTCAATAACAGAATCCAGTTCTACTATGTCGCTTTGTGCTTCTGTGTGAACATCAAGGGACTAAAAGACGATAGATTTTCAAAGGAAAGAGAAATAATGCATCAGTTTGAAGAAAAAAAAAATTACAATTATTTTTATGCTGCATGATTTTCATAACAAAGCAATTTATAAGACCTTTACACCAAAGCAAATCAAATGTTAAAAAAGCACAAATCTGGTTTTGAAGTATAAAAGGGGAAAAACATAAATAAAAATAGGTTAAATCCCCCTCTAACCTGTTTTCTTTGTATAAATGGTTTTTCCAGTTCTTGAGCACATGTATACAGTTTTCATTGCTAATTTGTGCTGGATTCCCTCAAGTGTATAGAGTTGGAACAAAGATGCCAACTATTTATCATTTACTGGACGTATACAATTAGAATCATATACAATTTAAAAATTTGAAATTATGAATATACATTTTTTTTCATTTTTTGCAGAAAAAGCCTAATAATACCTAAATTCAACTTTTCAGTAAAAAGTTTAACTCATAATTGTAAGCTTTATTATAATTGCATTAAATTGTACTAATTTTGAGTTCATTACCAGTATTTAATGGTCCCTCCTTGCCTTAATAATTTCCCTTTCCTCTAGTTTCTGAATCTATTATGGAAATGCACTATACAGCAATTTCATCTTCAAACTAACACCAATGACAAGAGATCGACAAAAATTGTAAAACTGTATGAGCAAGGGGAAAATTGTAGGTGCTAATGCGACAATCATTTTTCAGTTTTATTGCAAAATTCAATGGATAAAAAGACTTCTAAGATTCCTGTTCAAAAAGAATTTGCCCTTAAGGTATTTTTTTTAGTCCCCTGAGATATGTCATACCATAAAGGGCAGCAGCGGCAGAATAGGTATGGAAATTGTTGGGTCACACCAAAGTAAAGAACACCTTTTCACTATCAATAACTTTATTGACATGATTATGGCAATGTATTTTACCAAACCAAGTCTAAGCAAGTTCAACCTCTGTTGAACAATGAGCAAAATATAAAACTATTTTTTAGGCAGGAATTCAAGTGAAACACCATTGCAATCGCTTTGAATTACAATCGCTACTGGAAGTGAATTACATTATCATCAACTTAACTTGGCACTGACGTCACTACAGGTGGAGCCAATAAGAGCTCACAAGCAGTCAGCGGTCTCCTCTTATTCGCCAAATAGGCTGTGACGTTTTATCTAGCTCGTTTTTCATAGGCAAACGTCACGCTGACGTCACGATGTTTTTATCAAGAAACGTTCTAATGTAATTCATTTCCAGTAGCGATTGTAATTTGCGATCGCCTGTTTCACTTGAATTCCTGCCTTAATCAAGTTCATGACTACAGTAAAAGAGAAATTGATCTCTCCTCTTTTTTCTTCATAAGTAAAGGGCTAATAAATTTCCACTATTTTTACTGATTTTTAAAAATCAATTTTCTCTGGCCTCAAAATGATTTCATTAACTTTCTATTTTATTAATAAATAACTAGAATGTATTCAGGTCACTGTTTTTTATGTGGTTCTGATTTTAATCTGAAAAAAAGATAGAAGTTTTAGAGAACTGAAGGGAAGTTTTGACAGACATTGATCCTCTGTAAATGCTATTACTAACACTTATTTGGGCTACAACACAAGTTTAGTGACAACTAAATTGTTCTGGACATTTTCTATTGTTTTATGGCATTCTTTCAATACATTTATATTTGAGAGCTCAAGCAATTAAATAAATAAATCCACATATATATCAGGGACCGCGTTAAGGATTTTAAGTTGTTAGTCAATAAATTAGCCAAATTTCAAAAGTCTTAGCCAAACTTCGAGAGTTTTAGTCAAAGAATTTTAATTATTTGTTTTTTTAATATAATACATGCATTTTTTCCCAGAGTGAAAATTTCTGGCAATTTTCCATTAGTCAATACTTTAGCCCAATGAGAATTTCTTGGGGGAATTTTCCATTATATAGCATTTGGCGAGGTGGCGAATGCTTATCGCGGTCCCTGTATATATATATACAGTTGAGCATCGATAATCTCGATTAATTTGGACCGGACCCCACCTGGATTATCAAAAAATCTTGATTTTCCAAAATAGGCTATTTTTCTGCTTTAAAACTATAAAAATTTAACTGAAACCTTGCAAATTTATTTACATCTGTATGTTCTCAATTACAGTAGGAAAAGTTTTAGCTGCCGTGTGTTACTTGGTATTGTACTTCAATGAAACTAAAACAACACAGAATATAAACACAAACTGTGAAAGAGAGTTTAGGTACAGTACAGTAAAAAGCAAAACAAAACAAAAATGTAGAGTATGAAGTTAAAGAATATTAAACACTCTATGCATTATCACGGCTTTTAAAAATGTCTTTAATTGGTTTCTGTACAGCAGTACTTGTTTGTTTTTTTGCAGCCAAATCCTTAATCCGTTGACCGGACGTGAATCCGGATTATCGACGATACGGATTTTTGACGTTCCACAGTATGTATATATCAGGCACGTGACCTGGCCGAACGCCCAGGGTAGGCAGATGAGATAATTTGTGGAATAATAATACATATGTTAAAAAAAAGCATATGCTGTTAACTGTAATAAAACAGTATGCAGGCGCGGATCCAGAGGGGGGGGGGTCATGACCCCCCCCCCCTTAACCGACAAAATATAGCAAAAAATTGCACTTTTGGTACTTATATTACGGAAAAATTGTCAAAACCCCCATTTTTGCCAAAAAATTGCACTTTGACCCCCCCCTTTCCGAAAATGACCCGCTCCTTAGCTAGAAGCTGGATCCGCCCTTGACAGTATGAATATGAATAATAGTTACATAGTCCCTAGTATAAACATGTATTAAAAGATTTTCATCTGATTTTATAGAAAATCCATTCTTCTTTCTTTCATTGAGAGGAAAATATCTATGACTTTCATAAAAATTGAATTATATGACTTTCATAAAAATTGAAAGTGGGGTCTTCTTTCATTTTGTTCACTTTCTTTTTCTATGGATATCAAAACAAAAAATAAAAGTTGTTAATTTGTCATTCTATTCCTTTTGTTGCTCTTAGTTCTTTTTATGGCCGAAAATGTTCACTCTACGAAAAAAAAAAAAAAAATGTGGCTGGTATAGTCAAAATTAACTGCAACAACATCAGTTTCTGGAAACAGTTGGCTCAGTTCACTTTTCAAAAATAAAATCAAGTACATTTGTCACAAAAAACTTGTTCCCATAAATATCTACTAAAGCTATCCATCTTAAAATGTCAAAAAGTTTTGGCACTTTTTTCTAGACTGCTGAATGCAGCCTTATTAACTCCAAAAGCTAATTTTTAAAATTGACTTCCATATACTAGTGATATGAATTTTTCACTATTTTGTCGCTTTTCTTCCTAAGTCTTTTTTTTCTTTTCAAAAAGTTTAAACGGAACAACTATCCCGAGGTTTCAACTTAAACATGAGAAACAATTTGACAAATAAAAAAACGAAACATTTGAAAATTATGGAAATGTTTTATAGAAAACAAAACACCATATAAAAAACGAATCAAGATGCCAAAACACATAACGTCCCCAAATTGCAGCGGAGAATCGAAGAGAGCGGCAGAGAAAGAGTGTAGCCATTGAGGGGATCCTCTTCGGCTATGCCAGAGAGGCAGATTTCAGTCTGCCTCTGAAGTCACTTTGGCTGATGCGAAGGGGAAAAATGGTGCGGCACGGAGGTGTTTTGCATGCTAAGCATTGCATAGATACAGAAGTCGAAAAGCAGCGTCGGTCGCTGCTTTTCAAGTGTACCAAAATGGAAAAATTCCATTTTCCCCCCCATTATTGCTGTGTAAAACCTAAATATTTTAAAATGCATTAGATGTCATTGAATGAAGTGGTGAGGTAGGTCTGTTTTCTTCATGGGTAGGCACTGCCTACCTTGCCTACCCAGACGGCATGTCCCTAATATATATATATAAATGAAAAATACTAAAATAATAACTCTAATGAAAGGTATTAGTAAGTATTCTTTAGTTGTTACTCACTTTCATAATACTCATCAAAGTTTTATAAAGCCAGTGCTTGCTGTACATGCTATCACCAACTCTATCTGGCAAAAGATCCTCATTTCTAAGAATTTCTGGAGGTGGAGAAGGATTACGATCTAAAAGGAGCATACATCCTTTATTAATTGGATATGTAAAGAAATCAACTTTGTCTGTAAAATAATATAAACTTGCATGCTGTAGCAAAATTACAATAAAACAATTAAAAGAGTGAACTAATAGCCGGAGTCTCTACGACAGTTGGGGACCCTCATAATAGCGATATTTGTAACATAATAAATCTGTCACTGTATTGATGGCAGGAAAAAAAAGGGACCAAAAAAAAAAAAAAAAAAAGTAGTTTCATAATGATATCAAAATATCATTAGAGTTGTGCTAAGCTAATAGAAAGTAAAGTTTTGTTTGTCCGGCCCCATTCATTTGGATTAAATTTGTTGGGTTTGTAAAAAAAATTACATGCACACAGAAAAGAATTTAAATTATAATAGCTGAACTATACATGGAACAAACAATTCCTTTATATTTTGATTAAATATACAACTGCATAGATCACACAATAGGGTCATTCCACGTCAGTTCACCCGGTCATGTAACCCATGTCCTCGGATTTTGATAAAATTTGGTGTATTTAATATTTTTATGGTGGTAAGTAACCATATGAATTCTTTTGCCCATATGTGATCTGGTTTTTGTTTTACAGGCCGTCAAACTTTTCAAAAAATTGCATTTTCTGTCAACCGCTAAGCCTAATCTGCATGTATACGTATCTCTTCAGTAAATTGTGACGGGTGCAGAAATCTTTCAATATTTCCAAAAATTCTCAGATATGTTGCTGAAAGTATGAGGATTTAATAAAAAAATACTTGAAATTTATATAGTATAATTTTGTTTGAATAAAATTTGAATAAACTACGACAAGCATTTTTTTTCTTGTGCAAAACATGAGTTTACTTAAGTGGCATTTCACGAAAAGGCGGAGGTCCTATTCAATAATGGAAGCATTCGAAATGAGCCTGAAGGTGTGTTCTATCATTGCAAATAATAAAATTAGTGGTTTTTTTCGTTTTCTTGTTGCTGTTGCACAATATACACATTTTAGTGTCAAAATTTTTGAAAAAAAGTTCTAGTTATTTTCCTAACCTAAATTTCATTGAAAAGCAAACATACCTTTATTTTAAAGTGTATTTACAGCCCTATTATGCTACTTAATAATCATCTTAATCCCTTATTAAGCAGAAAGAAAAGTGAGAAATAATTTATGACTTTCAAATTCAGTTGTTAAGTTCAGCCAAATATCAGATGTAGAAAAAAGATGTGCAAAACATGAATTTACTTTAGTAGCTTTTTATGACGAGGCGGAGGTCATATTCAATAATAGAAGCATTCGAAATAAACCTAAAGGTGTGTTCTATCATTGCAAAGAATAAAATTAGTGGCTTTTTTTCGTTTTCTTGTTGCTGTTGCACAATATACACATTTCAGTACCAACATTTTTGAAAAAAGTTCTAGTCATTTTCCTAACTTAATTTTCAATATTTTTTGCTTAAAAGAAGCATTGTTCATGCTTTGTAGCATAAAAACGTATTATATTTAGTTTTAATGAATTATAATTGTATTGAATGTACGAAGAAGAGATAGGAGAGCACAATCTTTAAAGTAAAAATAATAATTAAAAATGTGAGTTTCTGAATATTATCGGATTGTTTGTCTTTGAAGTGTTTGTGTGATCCTGTTTTCAGCAAATTTAAGGAATATACTGTTTGATATTTTAACGCTCAACCTTCCTTGCATTTGCGCATGTATCAGGTATTTTCTTATTTTATCAAAATATGGGTCATAGTGATAAGAGGGATAAAGAATGTGAGTGGGTTTTCTATTTTGGTTTGTTTGTTTTTCATTGGATTCGCTTATCAGGAAGGTTGGTTTGCGCTGATAAATAATAATAGGAGATAATTAAAAAACTAGAGCCCCGAACAGACATAATTCAATAAAAATAAACTAGAAATTTCAGCATCCAGTTAAGAACAGCTTTCGACACTTGCTATTGGAGTTTAAAAGAACAAAATTGAAAATTTTCAAGTAAGTGACTATGCTGGATTTGAAGCAAGACTATCTTTTACCTAAGAAAAGACTATTATCTTTACTATAACCAAGAAATGGTAAGATGTTAGATGAAATAACTACGTCAAACGGTCCGTAACATAAGATTCTGAAGGATGTTACTATTCTCTTCAAAAGGAGATTGAATATGTACAAAATACGTATTCCTAATATTTTATGATAACGTGACTACAGCAAGTACTGTCCGACGTTGGAAATGCAAGGAAGGTCGAGAGTTAAAATATCAAACAGAATATTCCTTAAATTTGCTGAAAACAGGATCACACAAACACTTCAAAGACAAACAATCCGATAATATTCGAAAACTCATATTTTTCATTGTTATTTTTTCTTCAGAGATTGTGCTATCCTATCTCTTCTTCGCACATTCAATACAATTATAAATCATTAAAAATAAATATAATACGTTTTTATGCTACAAAAGCATGAGCTATGCTTCTTTTACACAAAAAATACTGAAAAATAAGTTAGGAAATTACTAGAACTTTTTTCAAAAATGTTGGTACTGAAATGTATATATTGTGCAATAGCAAAAAAAAGCCACTAATTATGTTCTTTGCAATGACAGAACACACCTTTAGGTTTATTTCGAATGCTTCTAACATTGAATATGACCTCCGCCTCTTCATTAAAAGCTACTAAAGTGAATTCATGTTTTGCACATCTTTTTTCTACATCTGATATTTTTCTGAACTTAACAACTGAATTTGGGAGTCATAAATTATTTCTCACTTTTCTTTCTGCTTAATAAGGGATTAAGATGATTTTTAAGTAGCATAATAAGGCTGTAAATATACTTAAAAATAAAGGTATGTTTGCTTTTCAGTGAAATTTAGGTTAGGAAAATGACTAGAACTTTTTTTCAAAAATTTTGATACTGAAATGTGTATATTGTGCAACAGCAACAAGAAAACGAAAAAAACCACTAATTTTATTCTTTGCAATCATAGAACACACCTTCACGCTCATTTCGAATGCTTTAATTATTGAATAGGACCTCCGCCTTTTCGTGAAATGCCACTTAAGTAAACTCATGTTTTGCACAAGAAAAAAAATTCTTGTCGTAGTTTATTCAAATTTTATTCAAACAAAATTATATTATATAAATTTCAAGTATTTTTTTATTAAATCCTCATAATTTCAGCAATATATCTAAGAATTTTTGGAAATATTGAAAGATTTTTGCACCCGTCACAATTTACTGAAGAGATACGTATACATGCAGATTAGGCTTAGCGGTTGACAGAAAATGCAATTTTTTGAAAAGTTTGACGGCCTGTAAAACAAAAACCAGATCACATATGGGCAAAAGAATTCATAAGGTTACTTACCACCATAAAAATATTAAATACACCAAGTTTTATCAAAATCCGAGGACATGGGTTACAAAATCCCGTTTTCCTGGGTGATTTAACATGGATTGACCCAATAGCAATCTGATAAAACATCATGGCCCATTTGAAGCACCAATTTGACACCACTGCAGCTGAACTACAAATGATAAAGCATTTACGAATAATATTTTTCGAATTACATTTTACAACTAATATTTATGAAGAACATATATCATATAATTTTATATGAACACGCTTTTGTCGGATGCACGGACATCTGACAAAAGCTTTTGTCAGATGTCCGTGCATCCATAAGTTTAAATTTTTGCATTGAGAAAGGCGTTCCTTGTGATGCCAAAACATGTGTCTGCAGTATTCCTGCAAATGTGTGCTTTTCAACATTGTATTATATGCTTTTATTTTTATGCATAAAGGTGTTTATCTATTTCAAGACATGGAATAACGCCTGTACCACTTGGTGCGTTTTTTACGGAGCTTCTCCAGTTACATATTCAATGGTGAAACCAAAGGCTCACCACTAAAAAGTAGGGTGAGGTGGAGAAAAGTACCTTAATCCATGTTCCAATTTTGTTTCAATTTAATTTTCATTAAAAATCAACTGATCATTTTTTTTTTTTTTTGAATTAAAAAAAAATCAACGCTCCGCCTGTGCCTTTTTCAAGTCTAGATTGTGATTTTAAAGAAATATGTGATGAGTTTAGTAGCTTGATGTACTTTTAAATTTGATTTCTGCCGGAGTTTTTTAAAAATATAATAACAAGCTGCAAAAGGCAAAAGTATGACTTATCTCAGATCAGAACAAGGCTTTAAATTGTTCGTAGCAACAGAGTCATTTCATAAACAGCGTAATTAATCCATGTAAAAATAAATAGAAAAACGATCGCAAAGTAAGATGTACTACGACCGAATTTTTGAATTTCGTTTAACTTAATGCATCATTTTAATACCAAATAATTAGGAGTCCAACATGCAATAGATAAAACATTTACGGGGATGTGAAAAAAGCATGTAAAATGTTTTTAAATTAAGAATTAAATACCAGTTTCGGTCGACATTTTGCAAAAATATTGTAGTTTGAAATAACATCACCGTGGTTCAAACAATCCGCTCATTCGGATAAAATGTAAACAAAACAAATTGGCATGTGCTGAGCTGAGTTGGAAATGAAGTTGTCACTTTAATTAAAAAAAATAAATATGAAGCTTTTCTTTAGCCCAATATGATTCTAAAAAAAATTTATGAACGAAAAAATGTTCAATACCTAAATGGAATGAAAAATAACCAGCTATTTAGCAAATGAAATGAATTTACCAAATGAGATCAGTTAATTACGTTTTTTCACTGTGACTTGTGTAAGACATTTTAGTCAAAAAAAAAAAAAAAAAAAGAACGTACACACTAATGTTTGCGTAAAATAAAGTTAACTTTTCTTACCAATATATGAACAATATTGCTTTAGATAAAGTTTTAATGTTGCTGTTGGTAATGTTTGATAAACGAAGATAAAGGTTTTAAAGTCAAACAAAGAGAATCGCTTTGTGATTTTTAGGTCAAATTTAATAATCGTTTCCTGCTGAGATGTCAGAAGTGGAAGGGGTCACTTCTGCAATGACAGTAAATTTAGTTCTGATTTTTAAATTTCTTATAGCATTCAAATTTGTTTGGATAATTGTCAAAAAGAAATAAAATGCAGTTATTTAAATTCTAAAAGTTTTTCCGAGCAAGAACATTTATGAAACATCCAAATGTCTGTATTTCATTAATTATTTCTAATATTTTGTTGCATTCTTGCAGTATATAATTACATAAACATATTTTTTAAACTCAAACTAATGTGCTGCATCGGCACTCCTTCTGGTTAATATATTTTTTTTTTGCAACTCTTAACTTGTATTGTATATTCCTTCCTCACCAAACTCGCAGTAAATTTTGTCTTTGAATTGAAGATATTGTGTTGTAGTTGTTACAGAATAAACTTTTTTCCCCAAACTTTACCTGATGTCAGCGTTAATTATCTCCTTTAAATTTGAGAACACTTTCTGTGTAATAAGTACAAAAGTAATCTTCTCATCTATAAAACTTGTTGTTAGTCATCTCACTAAAAATGAGTTTTTATAATGCATTCATCACTCATTTTGTTTCGTTTGGAATGAGAGAGCTGATTTTAACCATTCTTACAGAATGATAATTTCCCTCAGTATCAATGTTTAGGGATTCTAGATTCTAGACAAAAAGTCTGTTCAGTGAGTGTTAAATATTTCTGAGCTTGATTTTGAAGAATGTACTCGCTATGATACAAATTTCCTGCAATATAACAATGTTAAATTAATCCTGAAACATCTATTTTGATTCTGTCATTTGACAGGACAGTTATGATGTGAAAAATGCATATCTACCAATTCTATTGATTATTTTTTTCAAGATATTCTTGGGGTTTGAGAATTTTTCCAGATTGAGATTATAAATGATGTAAGCTACTTTAAATTAAACTCTGAAAGATAGTAAAAAGGTTCCTATTTTTAATTTGCCTACAGTGAAAAATTAGATGTCTTGGTGTATCACAATTATGTACTGCTCTGGTGCTCAACCCAAGATAACATATATATATATAAATACCCAACATAAGTTGAATCTCACGTACCAGAATGCGTGAAAAATGTAATTATATTTGAAATTATTTCGAAGACATGGGAAGAACGTGTAGAAGGAAAGAAAATTACAATAGAAGAATTATTATTATTTAACTACAATTTTATATAAGCAATACATAGTTTCTGTTTACATTTACTGACCATTTGGCTAAAAGTTTTCAAATATCAAAAGATACTAACTAAAGATGATCACTTATTTTGAAGTTTCTAGAACGTAGTTTTTGATTTATAGCATTAAACATAACAATGCCACAAGGATGAGCTTCGTGGGCCGTAAGTTGGGCACCACTCGTCAACTCCATGTTTTTTTTTCGTGGAATGTTGGCAGGTAGTATGAAAATAAATTGAAGCGTCTTCAAGCAAAGAGACATTAATTTTATCCATAAAAATTTACTAATAACTAGTTTACTATTTACTAGATCAGGAAAATATCAATCTTTTAAGGAATGAGGATTTGAACTTAGTTTTTTTTTTAATTTAAAATTAACTTTCTTTTGTCTGTTACACCTCTTTGTGTCTAGCTGCAATAATTGCAAGTTGAATCATTCTTTTGATGCTAGCATAAAAGATTTGATAATTTAAAAAAAATGCCAAACATTGAGTGTCACAAAACAAATCTTTTCTTAGTTAAATCAAGCAGATTTTTTGTGCAAATAAATTTGAGAAAAGAAATGTATACTTGCACTAAAATCATTTATAAGCGATAAAATTATTGAAGGAAATAATAAATTTTTATTACCAATAAAGAATTATTACATTGCAGTAAAAAATTACTCTGGCTGAATATGTAAGACCTTAAGTTTGTGAACAGTTCTTGTTTGATCTCAGATTAAAGTGCCTGAATTTTTTACAAAAATTTCTGTTTTCTTCTCCCTAGCTTGTTTTAATTTATTTATTTCTTTTCAGATAGCTTTTTACTCAAAAGGATTATCAGTAAATAGTTAGGAAATCTTTGCAGCTCTGTAACTGTTGTAAGTATTTCTAAATAAAATACATATTTTCTACCTAACAGTTTAATATGTCTAATATATATTTAAAATTTTGTCTTTGAGTAATTTGTTTTTGCACATAAAGGAAGTTATAATTTTTAAAAATATAATTTAATACATTATTTGTTTACTTAAATCAGTTTATTGAGTCACTGCAAACTAAGATATGAGATTTTTAGTTGTCACTTATACACTGTATACAGCAGATTGAAATATGGTGTCATCCCATTGTGATAAATTGAATGAGTGGTAAAAGGGGAGAATAATAAAATAGATAGAAAGGACAGGAAAATGACGGTTTTATGCAATTTGAAGCAATATAAGAAATTGATAGAACAAGAAAAAGGTGTAACAGTTAATTTAGCTAGAGAAGGTTTTGATACTAATATTATCTTCACGATGTCATGTAAGTTTTCTGGTTAAAAATTTGGATTTAAGAATGTTTAATAGTGTTAACATAACTACATACTCTACCTACTGCCAATTCATTTAACACAAATCTAGAAATCTGACAATAGTTAATAGCAGTAAAAAGGGATTTTGCAATGAGTATCTTTGAAATCAGAAAAATGTTTCATTTAACATGTGTGTGAAACAACATTAATACCAGAAAATGTTTGAATGCAATCGTGAAAGCAGGGAGTTAAAAGGGTGTTTTTTTTAGTTGCTATATAAATCCATAAATTTAATTATCTGCACATTGAATATGTTATGCATGTGAATTGCTTCAACATTATATTGTCCATGCATACAAATTATATAGAATGCCAGTTATCTAAGTTCATGAAAGCTTAAAGATAATCCAAAAATAAACTAGCTGTCATGGCCGTCACGAAACTTTCTTCTATATCTATCTTATGAATTCCGGTTACAAAATAAAATACTTACTCGCCCGAATAATTGAAGACAGCTCCAATTATCGTAATACCCCTGCAAATGCAGAATCAATGAGCGAAATTGGAAATCATTGCAAAAGCCTTGTTTAGATTAATTGCAAACATTTTATTTGTTAGTAAAAAAAAATTGGCAACAGTTAAAAATTTCAAATCATTGAAAGTTTTCAGCTGTTTTGATAATTAAATAGCGTGAAAGCGATTTTTTAATGAATTTATTTTTCGCATTGTTGACTAAGCGCAAAAATCACCCCATCCTCCCCCTAGGGCAATTGGCGCCGAAATTTAATCGATGCTTGCTTCCATATTGGGTTAGTGTTATTCCAAATTTCATTCAAATCGCAGCAATATTTCTCGAGATACAGTAGGTGCAATGACAAAATAAGCACTTTTGATTGCTCCACCCCCCTTTGAAATATTGACACACAAATTGAATCAGCACTTGTACTCAATAGGGTCTACCTATGGACCAATTTTCATTTGATTCCGCCTGTTACTTCCTGAGATATAGCAATCACCCCCGCGCAGAAGACGTGCGATTGCTCCACCCCCCTTCAAGATATTGACACGCAAATTGAATCAGCACCTGTACTCAGTAGGGTCTACCTATGGACCAATTTTCGTTTGATTCCGCCGGTTACTTCCTGAGATATAGCAATCACCCACACGCAGAACATGTGCGATTGCACCACCCCCTTGGAGGAATTCACTAAAAAAAGTCAGGTGCCCCAGTTCACATGGTGGTACATATGTGCAAAAATTTTTGTTTGATTTCATGCAGTAGTTTTTTTTTCTAGCGCAGCTACAAAAACTGGTCACACACAGACAGACATTTTCCAAATATTGTTGAAATGGACTCAGCGCACCTCAAAACGTGCAAATCCGTCAAAATTCGACATTCGAAAATTTTCACGAATCCAATACTTTCTTCTATATATTAGATATAGAAAAAAGTAAAAAATCATGATAAGCATTCAGCTAGAGATAGTAGATTGTTAGGGTTTTTGTTGCTTCAATGTAATCTGTTTAAATAATTTCCATAACTTAAGTTTGAGACTTGATTTCATGAGAATGACGAATAATGTAGTAGATACAGAAAATGAGGTTTGAGTAGTGTTCATTGTTAGGGTTGGGTTTAAAAAAATCAATTATTTGGTTTTGTAACTCACCCATATAAAAGAAAAACTAAATAAATAAAATGCATGTGTGCACAGCATTTTCCACTTTTTTGCAGTCAATGTTAGAAATAAGAATTTAAATCTAGTCATCAAGTTAAGTCCTGTTACCAGTTCTTAGTCATCGAAATTTTTTGGAATCAAATGTAAATGTCTCTAAATATTTTAAAAAAAAATGTAAGAAAAAACAGAAATTCTCCACAATGCCAATAGCAGCATATTTAAAAAAAGATCTTTTTAATATACAGAAGAAAATGAGTTTTAAAACGAATTTCATTGCAATTTAAAATTATTTTAAATTTATCATTTGGAATTATCACATGTCTTAGTGGAATAAGAAAGCTTCAATGCAATTCAAAATTTCAGGCTTTGAATTTGGTGTGTAATGTTGAAAATCTAGCTGTCAAATAAAAATTTTTGGTCTTAAAGTGTGACTAATAACCACTTTTTTCTAACACTGGTTACATTTAATTTAAAATAATATGATTTAAACAGCAAAAAAAGAAAAGAAAAGAAGAAGCTGATTTATTATTCAAATCCCAGTTTAGTTGCAGCGAAAATCTCACTTTAGCAAGGACTCTAGTAATCCTCTATTGAAATTACATTACAACAATGTCAACATTCGTAAAATTGGTAGGACAAAATTTCGTTACCGGAAAATGACTTCCTATTCTTTGTTAAAACAGGAGCATAAATGCCAGGCTCATGTCTAGCCAGTAAAAAAATAAATTCATGTTCAGACCCTTCACAAAATTCCAATAAGTAGTGTAGTAGATAGAGGGGGCTGCAAATCACTATTATATTGAATCTTTAGCTTTCGAAAATTGTCTAAGTATCAAATTATGAAATGGTACCTCCTGTTATAGCTTTATTTTATTTTTTTTTTCTTGTAGCAATATCTGAACTAAAAACAATTCTGACACTTGAACATGAAAAAATATTTTTCCTACAAAATATGAAACAGTTCAATGGATTTTTATTGCAGATTTCTTAGATTCTTGGTTTGTTAAAACTAAATGAAAAAAATATTTTAACGTAAAAACTAATTTTTGTTTTTAATTTTATTTAGGTTAGCAATGTCTGTTACAGTCCAGCAACTATTGAGTGATGCAAAGCGGCTTGTGACTCGGCTGAAGGATCACGATAATTCTGCCGACACACTTATTTCGCAAGCTCAAACCCTTAATAATAATATTGAAACTATGAAACAGGTATGTTGCTTACATCTGTTAATTCTTATTTTGATGTACTTTGAAGTTAATAAAAAGTAAAAAAAAAAAAAAAGTAACCAACTTTCAAAATGGAGTTCAGGGATTAATATTAAACCATTTACATAATTAACAAGAAGTTCTGTCAAGAACTAAACAAGCCTACTTTCCCGTACATCGACATCGGCATTCTCGCATCTGATCATTATTCTCTTGATTATCTGAGACTTAAAATTATGTCAAGCGTACCTTTTTAGCACTTAGAGCTGATTTCGAAAAGCAAAATATACCCCTTTCATCAGATGAAATAGACACGTAAAAAGTAATTAACGAATAAATAAAGTTTTGTCGCACCTTTTAAAGAGTGTAACTGTTACAGTTCCTCCGTAGAAAAAATCCTCCATCGTTTTCAAAAATAATAATAATAATAATAATAATAAAATAAATAAATAAATAAATAAATAAAAGTACAAAGAGCATCAAAACACATTTTATCAAAGAAAGAAAAAAAAAAAAGAAAAAAAAACTCGTCTGTTAATAAAATGTCTCGAATTTCACTTTTAATCTGTTGCCAGTTGTTAAATATAAATAAAGAATAAAATGTTCTCATGAATGAAAAATTTTTGTTACAAAAAAAACATCATCTGCCAAATAATAATAATAATAATAATAATAATAAGTAAAATAAAACAAATGAATAAATAAACAAAAAATCGTCTGCGTCAGTAATTTTTTTTCTGAGCCTGCATTTCCGCCCTGTTTGCGGAGTCGGAATCAGAGTCCTCACAGAAGATTACTCAGAAAAGTACGTTACAAACATTATTTATCAAAACCATTTTCTTACAAAGTTAGTTTGAAGGAAATCCGACTTTAAGTTCAGGATCAACATTCAACTTAAATTCCCCGTAGACGCTAATGTTAATTTTTTTTCTGAACGGTTCAATATTGAACGAAAAATGGTTCAAATCAAAAAGCGAAATATGGGAATGTATGGGAAATCCTCTCCGAGATTTTTCAAACAAAAAAAAGTTTATTCCATTCGGACGGTTCACTCAAAATTTATTAGGTGGGGAAAGGTTGCTTGAACGGTTCAATGTTGAACGAAAAAGTGTTCAAATTGAAAATTTAAATACGGTAATGAAGTATCCTTGCTGAGATCCTTCGAACAAAAAAAAGTCTATTTAAATCGGACTGTGCACTCAAAAGATATTAGGGGTGACAGCTTGATTGAGCGGTTCAATGTTGAACGAAAAATTGTTCAAATCGAAAATGTAGATACGGGAATGAAGTATCCTTGAAAAGATCTTTCGAACAAAAAAAAGTTTTCAAATCGGATTGTTCACTCAAAAGTTAGCATCGCGGGACCGGTTGTTTGATCGGTTCAAAGTTGAACCAAAAATTGTCCAAATCGAAAAATCAAATATGGGAATGAGCTGCACTCGCTGAGATCTTTCGAACAAAAAAAAATTTATTCCATTCGGATGGTTCACTCAAAAGTTATTAGGTGGAGAAAGGTTGCTCAAACGGTTCAATGTTGAACCAAAAGTGTTCAAATTGAAAATTTAAATACGGTAATAAAGTATCCTTGCCGAGATGCTTCAAACAAAAAAAAAGTGTTTAAATCGGACTGTTCATTCAAAAGTTATTAGGGGTGACAGCTTGATTGCGCGGTTCAATGTTGAACGAAAAATTGTTCAAATCGGAAATGTAAATACGGGAATGAAGTACCCTTGAAAAGTTCTTTCCAACAAAAAAAAAAGTTTGTTCAAATCGGACTGTTCATTAAAAAGTTAGTATCGCGGGACCGGTTTTTTGAACGGCTCAAAGTTGAACCAAAAATTGTTCAAATCAAAAAATCAAATATGGGAATGAGCTGTACTCGCCGAGATCTTTCCAACAAAAAAAAGTTTGTCCAAATCGGAATGTTCATTCAAAAGTTATTAGGGGGGGGGGACAGACAGACCAACCGACCGACCGACGCACAAATTCCCCCTCTCAATACCCTACTTTCAAATTTTTAATTCTTCGATATTCATTTTACCTTTTTATTTTTTTAACTTGGCGATATTTTTTTAACTTGGCGATATTTTTTGGACTTGGCGATATTTTTTAGATGCATTAAGCTACTTTTAATACTTTTTTCGTCTTTCTTTTATTTTTAACGGGAAAGTAGGCTAAAAAGGACAAAATAAATTTAAAAAATGATATTGTTATAAGCAACTATCAAGCAGTTCGTGATGGCATCCAGAGATTGAAGTTTGCTCTTGATGGGGATCATCATTCTAGACTCTGCAGTTACGTGAATAACCTAATATCAGTTTAAAAGTTTGTTGCATCTCCCCCACCCTGCTCTAATTATATTGTGGAGTTAAGACTTACATACACTATACATTGCATCAGTGATACATAATGTATTTTTATAAAACTTATGTATTCAAGCCAGGGTTGCAAAAAACCTAACCCGGGCGGGTTTTATTGAGTTTTTTAGGGTTTTATTGGGTTTTTAGGATTTTATTGTTTTTTTTAGATTTATTGTTTCTTTTGCTTGTTGGAAAAGGAAAAGGTGGGGGGGGGGGATTTCTATGTTTAAAAAAGAATTAATTAAGAATGCTGATTTTTATTTTTGTCTTAATTAATTTAATATGCAATTAATTTGCATTTAAATAAATGTAAATAAATCATCATAAAAGACAAAGTAGCAAATAACATTTGAAAATTACTTTAAGGGATTAGTTTACACTTTTTTATTATGCCACCACCACCCAAGTTACATCATAGATAAATGTAAAAAAAATAATGAAATGTAACGATATTTAGTAATAATTTGTGCTCAATTTTCGTAGTTATTAGGAATGATGTAACATTTTAAAATGTATTTTGTAACATTATCTTCTTTTCCCGTAATAGTACTCGAGGCCATTGCCAATTGTAAACAAAACAATCGTAGTTATTAGGATGAAGATGTAACATTTTAAAATGTATTTTGTAACATTATCTTCTTTTCCCGTAATAGTACTCGAGGCCATTGCCAACTGTAAACAAAACAATCGTTGGCATCGGGAGAAAAGAAATTGCCTTTGTTTTATATATACATTTCATGGGTAGACGTATAAGTTTCAATAGGTAGGGTAACTTTTTTAAATACAATGGATAAAATCTAATATAAAAAATGCTGACTATGAAATAAACCTCACTAATTTTAAAAAACCCAATAAAACCCACTGTTGTGTGGGTTTTATTGGGTTTTTTAGAGTGGGTTTTACCCACTCTAATTTTTATTGGGTTTTTTTTAGAGTGGGGAAATATCAGAGACTGAGGGAATTAAAAAAGAATGAAGACAATAAACTATTTTTAAATATTTTTCTCTTTTTATTGTTAGTTACTTAGTCTGCTTTTTACATTTATGTACCAAGAAAAAGTTGCATTGATTAAAAAACAAAAAAATGTATAAATTAAAAAAAAAAAAAAAAAACTAGCTATAAAACTGATGTCACAAAAAAGAGAAGGAAAAGTCAATTTGTTTATTTATCTCTATAACTTTGCATAAATTGGATTTTATATTTCCCTATAATTGATAGAATTCATAAATCTTTCAGAGAAAAACATTTGGCTGTTCATAAAATAAAAAAAAAGAATGGTTTTTATTTTTTAGAAAAAAAAAACATTTAGTTTAAAGTACAGTTTAAAACATGGTTTAAACCAAACAATTCTGTACTAAACAGAATTTTACAACAAAATTTATTTCCATGGAAATAAAGCTGTTTATTCATTTAGTTTTTGTTATTTTATGGTGTCCAAACAAATATTTTCTGTTTTTTCATTGTCTTTAAACTCTAGGTTTAATCTGTGCAAATTTTATAATATTAAGTAGAAGTTGGCCTGTCGAATTGATTTTTTTTCTAAATTCCCTTACATTTGCAGCATTTCTATTTTCTGAAATTTCATCCTGCAATGTTGGCAGCTGTATGATTTGATTATGAATATCACTTAATAGTAAACTAATACATTTTCAGCAAATCTTTTTAAAAATAAACAAATATTTTTTTCTTCTAGTACCATGAAGAAGTGGAGAAACTCAACTCTTTAGCACATCAGAGGCCAAGGTCAGCTCTAATCTTAAACATTCAGCAAGAAAATCGGCACATTCGTGAATTGCAGCAAGAAAATCGTGAATTGCGAGCCATGCTTGAAGAACACCAATCAGCTTTAGAACTTATAATGAATAAATATAGGCAGCAAGTTAAGCGCATTGCTGAGACTGCAAAAGCAGAGCAAGCATGGGTCCAGCACGACTACTCTCAGGTACAGGATGAAATATTTCGTTACAACATTGTCAAAATTATTTAAATTTGCTTATATGTTCCACTGTTTCAAAAATGTGTTTATGAAATAAAAAATATACATTATTTTGTTGTTACTTTTATATGTATACTAACTAGGGATGCACCGATAAGCAGATTAGCCGATTACCGATTAATCGGCTATTGATAATTGTCCGAGCCGATTAATGATCAGGATGATGTGTTTTTTTATTAAAGTTACTGCTTTCACCACGACTTTTTTTTTCTTTCTTTTCGATTTAGAGTTTAGAAATAGTTACTAATTTATTTCGGAAAGAATTTTTTTCCCAATTTTCCTAATTTCCTGATAGTAATTTCAAAACTTTATCAAGTTTCTTTGAACAAATTTTTGTATTATTTTCAATTAAATTACATTAACACACCAAGCATGAAAATTAAACAAAAGGGGGGGAGGCTATAGTGAGAATTTAAGAGTTTTTTTCCCCCAATTATAAATAATTCTTTCATTCAAGACTTTTGAAAATTAGAGGTTATTTAAAAGAACTATGTGCTAAGGAGAAAAGTATCGACACGTAAAAAATGTTGCAACATTGTCTATACGTATATATTTATTGAAAATAGGAAAATTAATTTATTAACGCATTTATATCAACTGACAGGATTATTTTTTTATATTTTATTCTCTAAATTATTTGTTTTATTTTTATTCACTCTACTTTCGTACTACTTGTTATATTTACGTTTGCGGACAAGTATTTCCTTATTTAGAAATTTACTCATCATAGTTTCTTGTTCAAGGCACAAGGTTAGGGAAGACACCATAGTTTTTTCCCTTTTTATATAATATAGCACATTGGTTTATTTTTTAAAATCCAATTTTTCCACAAAATATGGACTTTTGTGATTGGTAAAATAGTAGGTTATTTCATTCTGTTGTATACATTGTAATAACTTATTTGGTTTGGTTTTATTCTGTACAATTTCATATTGTCTATACGAAGGATTGCAAAAAATAATTTCATATATTTACTGTTAATAACGTTATTTAGCATAATTTCTTGGTGAAAGTATACTTTGGAAAATAATTGAAAAAAAAAAAAAAATTCCGCCAATGAATTAGCAAAAATTTGCTGATTATTAATAATCAGCAAAATGGCGGATTAATCGGTACTGTTGATTAATCAGTGCATCCCTAATACTAACTGTTGCCTGACTTTACACAGTCTACCTTGAAAATAAAAGTTTGGTCAAGTGATGCATGTCTAAAAGTCTCAATTAGATTGAACCGTTACCACCTAGTGATTTATTTATAGATCACCTCTTTTCAGCCAATTCAAAAAGGGTATTTCAAAAACTCTTCCTAAAAATTTAAGCTCCAGGAACGGAATTGAATTTTTGTACAGTACCAAGTGTGTACAACACAAAAAAAAAGTATTATTTTCATTTTCATTGTTTTTGTAATCTTATAGAATAAATTTCACTGGACTCCCCAGCTAGGGGATCATAGTGTGGACTGTGTCATTGAAATTTTTAAGGGGGACATTTTAGGTTTGAAAAGCACAGACCTCCATGGACCCCCTACCCCCTAACGCAAAAAAAAAAAAAAAAAAAAAAAAAAAAAAAAAAAAAAAAAAAAAAAAAAAGGAAACTTGATGTAGTAAATTGAACTTTTTTTCTTATGTTTTTTATCCTTTCTTTAAATTTGTTTATTTATTGTTTTGTATATTTTTTAGAGCTCTTATTCTAGTTTTTATTACTGAACATTATTATTTTGAGATATGGAAGTAAAAATCTATTTGCAATTCAATTAGGTGTTAAATATGCATTAAAATTGGGATTCTGAGGAGTTTACGGTTCCTTGCATGTACATAAACAAATATTTGTTTATTCCTTATAAATGTGCATTCGAAAAAAATATTGTTACTCATCCTTCAATTTCATTTTTTTAAATTTAGATTTTAGCAGGATAGCACTGTGGATCCCCTGGCATGAGCTCTTCAGTTTGGTGAATATTGAAGTTATATAAGGGGAAATAATTGGTGCTTTAGTGTTTCCTTTCTCTCTAAGTTTGTTCTTTTTTCAAGCACAATGCTCATTTAATACAACGGGTATCATGCTTTAGTACACGCTGCAAAAGGAACAACAATTGTTTAACAATTGCTAGATGGGGTCAGGTGACGACTATCCCATCAATGGAAACCAGTCCTTAAATAAAACGCTGAAAATTGGCAGTGTTCATCATAAACTTTTAGTACCATGCTTAGTAAGGGGAAAATAATTTACGTCCCTCACATTAAAATTTCGATAACCCATTTGAAAAATTTCATGCTGCTGGAAATTCATGGCTATTCTTTTAACTAAAATTTATTCTTTTTTAAGGACTTGCAGAAGAGGACTGAAAAAATTGAAGAAATGGTTGTTGTGGTGAATAAGGCTGTGGAAATTGATGAAGAAAATTTCACAAAAGAGCAAGAAATTCTGAAGCGATTGATTAAACAAAATAAATTAATTAGAGATGTGTTAGAACTGAACCAAGGACAGCGAAGTGTAGCTGCACAAAATTCTGTTTTGGGAAGGACAGATGAAGGTGTACAAACTGATTCATGACGTACATAGTTCAAACACCGAAAAACTTCCTTTGTTACTGTATCTCTGTGTATTATAAATGCATTGTTTAATAATTTATCATTATGATAACATACTTTAGTTTTCTGAAGTACTTTTTTAAGAGCTTGAAAGGGCAGTTTGAATTATTCATGTATGCAACATTTGAGTCTTATTATTTAATTATTTATTACTCTTCCTATATTATATTTTTTAAATAATTTCTTTTATCTTTATACATAAAGTTTAGACTTGGTTGTTTGTGATATGCACATATGTTTGTAGCTTTATTTAATGGCAGAATATTTTTCTTCCTGTATTTTGTTTTTTTTTTTTTGGTGTGTCAGCATTTTTTATAGTAGTATTTCTGTATTCTAATATCAATTTATAGTTTTTGCATAAACATTGCATTTTTCTAAAGTAGGAAAGTAAATGTTTCTTAATTCTTATTTCCTTTTTGATTTCCTGTTACATTAAATTATATATTTATCATTTCAGAAAATTATTAAGACTAAATGTGATTTAAAAAAGTACATTGGTAAAATTTATTGTGATAAGATTTTAAATATATATCTCATTGCTACTCAACTGAAAAGCGGTAGCTTCAAAATATTTCTTAAAAGGTTGTTATATGTTAGGTTGGTTGTTCATGGTTATAGTTCAATTTCTAGACAGGCTCATTCCCATAAAATTTACTTTCTATTCCTCTAATTTTGAAGAAATGCTAGCATTTTATACCCATCCAGAATATAGTTTTACTGACTTTGAGAACAATTTCTTCTAACAATTTAGTATCATCAATGAACAATATTTTAAGTTTTAAAAGCTAATTGCATTTGAATAAAAACATATATTTGAATGTAAGTTCTGCATTGGCAAAATTTACTGTGTGTTATGAGAATGATTTTTCTGCCTATGTAATTTATTATTCATAACAAGCATGAAAATCCACTTTTTAAAAGCATAAATGGCTGTTTTTGGGATTAATTAAAATGTTTAAATTTTTGACCAAAAACATGGGGTGGTTCACTAATTTGAGATCTTGGAGGATCTTTTCTCACTATTGTTGTTCTCGACAATTTTACTGTATAATTGTATTTATTTCACTGTTTCAGTATGCTTTTATCGCTATCTCCTCTTTGATTTCAGCATTAATCAAAATGCGTATTTTGCGAGATTTCTTTTTGCACTTTAAAATAGGTACTTTAATAATTCTACACTTATTTAAAAGCAAATGTTTAAGCTTTTCCCTGTTGATTATTCAGTGAATGAATTAATACAGATATGAGCTATTTATGTCTCTAAAATCGATTATTAAAGTTTTGAAAGGAAAAATATTTTTCATTGCATAAAGTTTTGATTAATTTGAAAGATTAGAATGATTTCCTCATACTCTGCTTGTAGTTTAAATGATTTTTCTAACATATCTAACTAAAAATAAAATTCCTTTTGCAAACAAATACTGAACATGCGTGTTGCCGAAAATTTTATGATGTGCTTCTGATTTTAATCCTTCTGAACAATATTTTAACATAATCTGCCTTAAATCTGTACATTTGTTTTTAAATTTTAATATAAATTATTTGTAATTTAATGTGCTTTAATAGCTGCTTTAATTACACATTTTAAAGTATTTCGAATATATTGTAAAGTATTTCGATTCACCAATTTTAGCTTCTTTTTTAAGTGGCATTTTCATACCTGTTATAAAATTTTCAAGCTTTCAATGTATTTTTTCAAACTTTATTGTATTAAAATGGATAAATGATATTTTCTCGAACTTCTGACTAAAATCATTTGAAAGCAATATCTTCCATTTTTTAAATTTTGTTTGGATTTTTTTTTTTTGTGTTTATGTGCTAAATTTTCGTAAGGTATTGTAAATATACTGTGTTTAAAGAATTGTAGAAGGTTGTTTTTTTCTTTCATGTTGGAAAATTCACATGTTTCAAACTATTTTGTTGATGAATGAATATTTTATTTGTTTAGAATTCAATCTTTAATTATTATTAAGTCCAAAAGTACAAAAATTTTATTATTTATATGTATAAAATAACAATTTCTTCATTGAAACCTAGATAAATGTGTTACTAATTTTCATAAAGATTATATTTTCTTTTCAATTTTTCAAGTTCCACATTTTGACAATCACACAACATTTGCAATAGGTGTTGCTTGTACCCTTGCTCTGTTTTTCCTTTACTTTGTGTGTGTGTGGAGGAAGGGCGGAGGTATTTATACCTCATTCAAGAAATATGTAACAAACAAATGCATTAACTTTACTGCAACAGACCAGGAAATTTGGTAGCATTTATTTGTCTTCATGAAAACTCATCAATTTATTAAGATATGCTATTTGAAATTTATGATTTCTTTTTTCTTTCTTAAGAAAATGTTTGTGATAACCGTTATAATGATTTAATATTATTTCAATGCCTATTGCCTAATGTATAAGTACACAAATTTTACTAAAATGAAAATAAAATTGTGATATTAAAAGAACTTCTGAGTATTATGTTTTTATTACTGAAAATCAAGATTTAAAAATTCCTTTGCATTTAGTAATAAAAAAATCAGGGCAGCAACAGGAATTGTGAAAAAAAATCATTTTTCTCAAGTGAAAAGGAAATGTCTGTTCCCAAAATAAATCAAAAGTACAATCATATCGGTTTCTTTTATAACACATATGAAAAAAAAAAGAAAAGGCATTGCATTTAAAGACGTCTAGACAATATGGCTAGAATTGCAGAAACCATTTCTTTCTTCTTCACATTCACATCTACATTTAACTTGTGTTGCTTGTTTTTCCTTTCTTTTTTCAAAAAAGAAACCTGCACATTACAGGAGAAAATAAAACTCAAAAAAATATGGGAAACTTCCTCCCTTTTTTTGTTTTGTTTTGAGAGCAAGGCAAATAAAGCGGATCTCAAAAATGAAGGGTAGAGGGGTGTATTCAAGATTATAGAGTGATTTTACTTTTGGCAAAAAAAAGGGGGGGGGGGGTTCCCCAAAGTTATTGACAGTGAATGTAAAGTGGTGTAAGTCACAAAAAGCTGCATTTCTTATTCTTTGACAAATTTCTTTTTTTTCACTTTCAAACTTTTAATTTTGCAATTCATTTTGAGCATTTTTGCAAATGGAAGTATGTATCTAGGACAAGCTGTTACGAAGATAAAGGTCATGCAGGTTAAAACGGAATACCCTTTATATAAAACCAAAGTAGTTGACTCCTTTTTGAAAAGAAAACTGGAGGAGGATTTCCCCATAGCAGTTTTTTTTAAAACAAATAAAATGAGAAAAGTGCAGGTAAAGAAGGGGTTTCCAAAATCTCATCCCTTAAACATCATCAAAGAGTCTAAAATTGTGTTCTTTGGGGCTTCATTTTCTAAATTCTACAAGAGACAGAATCCCACCTCTTCCCCTGTCATAAATATGGCCTACCAATTGCCAGTCATTCTAACAATCTACCCTATTGTTACAAATCTTGTAAATAGTTGTTTTTCCTGCCTTTCACCATTTTTTTAATTGTTCTTGGTGTCACTAGTTTTGGTTTTATCTGGCGACATGTTGCAAAAGTATCTGAAGATATCACTTTTATCAATTGTATACCGGCCTTATAACATTTTGTAGTTTTTACACTTGCCCTACATTTAATAAGCATGAAGACATTTTTGCTCGGAGTTGTAATATCCTGGGTTTTTCTTTATCACTAGAATTTTCTTGAATGGATTATTTAAGTTTGAATGAATCGAACACTCCGGATTTTGCTAGAATGTTGTAGAAATTTCCTTCCGAGTATAAATAACTGTCCAACTGCCTTGAACACAGTTAGTTGTTTTCAGATTTGATTTCTGGTGACTCGTTTTATTCGCTTGGGCGAATGTTTGTTTTGCTTTTGTAATTTCTTAATTACTGTTCACGTTAGATACGTGGTCGTGGTGCTGAGTTACTGTTGAGAGTACAGTGTACTGTTTGCTACCTAATTGCTGGATGTTTAGCAATTGTTTCCTGCTCTTATAGTAAAAAAGTGTACATACTTGTAAATAAATTTATAGTTACTTCCTCAAGATTGGAATGCTCATTTAAGAAAGTTGAAGGTGCTATGGACTCGTTACATTATTTATTTGATGCAGCCCTTACTGGTCAGTATTTTAATAATTTGCAAAAAGGCAAACTGCATTAAATATTTTATACTGAAGAAGGCTTTAATTTGTTAACACTTGTTGCACTATTGTCAACTTTTTTGAAGATTTCAGTACGACAGGAATTATGTAATTTATTACCACTAGCTTCACTAATATTGATATTTGTGTGAAAATGTCAACTGGATCCGTGGAAGAAAAGCTGAGGAGATGCTTGAGTGTGTTCTGTGTAGTTCATGAAGGAAGACTTGATAAACTTGGCACATATACAGAACAGAGACTAAGAAGTAGAGGAAGAGATGTTTTATACAAATACAAAAGATGACGACCAGCTACAGGCTCTAGGCCCAACTAGGCTGCGCCTAGCCAAATTACAATCCCCAATAAAGATCCAAGGCCCTCTTAAAGCTATCAACTCCCTTACTCAAAACAACCTCCTCTGGTAAGCTGTTCCAGGTACTCACAACCCTACTGAAATAGTAATTTTTCCTACCTCTAGGTTAGCCTGAGACTTACATAGCTTGAAACAGTGTCCCCTTGTCCTGCTTTCTAAACAAAAATTTAACCCATCAACATCATTCATTTTGATAAATTTAAATAACTGGATAATGTCCCCTCTGACACTCCTTTGCTCAAGACTATATCTTAAGCATTCTAAGCCTGGAACCATAATCTAAATCTGTAAGCCCATTTACTATCCTTGAAGCCTGCCTTTGAACCCTTTCCAGTAAATTAATATATTTCTTAAGATGTGGAGACCAACAATGAATAGCATACTCCAAATGAGGTCTCACCAAACTTCTATACAGGAGCAGAACCTTTTTAGATTTGTTTGAAATAGATTTATTGATAAACCCCAGCATCCTGTTGGCTTTGTTACTTGCTACACTGCACTGCTGACTAAATTTGAAGTTCTAATTAATTAAAACTCCCAGATCAACAACACTTTATGCCCGACTTACAGCTGAGCCCTGTAGATAATAGCTTATACCTTTGTTTCCATGACCTAAATGTAGAACTTAACAGTTCCCAACATCTACTGCCATACCCCACTTAGTAATGTGATCCAAATCCTCTTGCAGCTGATTTACTTGTTCCTCATTATCTACAATCCCCATAAGTTTGATGTCATTAGCAAAACAATTCATGTTTCCCGAAATATTCTCGTGAATATCATTCAAAGAGAGATTCATTTTTTTCTTGTGGACTCTAAAAAATTCTTTTTAGAAAACAATTTGACTCTTTTAAACCTTTATCCCATTCATGCCAAAGTTTTTTTTAACAATTTTTTTCTGTTTAAAACTCTTACATGGAATGGTTTACATACATTTTAGGCGTAAAATAGATCGCCGTTGCCATATTTATTAAGTTATTTAACGTCCTGTTTTGGGATACTGGGCAGATATATGAGCAAAATACGACCTTACTTGACTTTACTTTTGCAAAGTAACCTTACAGAAGGCATCTGAGATCAATTTTAAGCAAATCATTTTAAAATAGTTTAATTTTATGAAAAAAAAGCTTGCAAAAAACACTTACTTTCTGCAGCTACCCATGCTGGATCGTTTCTCGACTGATTTGTCTGAAAGTAGCTGTCAATAAATAAACTCTGATGTCCAACTAGTGGCCCTATCTGGTTTTCTCAAGAAGGACTATCTAACTTGTGAAAAACAGCTTTAGTAAAATGATATACCCATTACAGGTTTTTGTATGCAGTAACTACTAACAAGCGTCCCATTTTTAGGCTACTGGGCACAAATGAGTTAATTAGCATTACAGTATTACAAATACCATCATACACATTACAATTGTTGTACAAGATACAGTTTATTAATATGAAAGAAGCTGGGGATAAAATTAACTTAAAGTTTAGTTTATTTCTGCAAGTTGTTTCATTAGATGGTATATGTCGCATAACATATTACACCTCCACAACAGAAGTGACACAATTTCAGAATGTTAAAAAAAACCAATAAAAAAACTACTAATTATTGATTAAAAGTCTTGCTACAAAACTCGTACAAATTTAATGTACAAAACTAGTGTGTGGTGGTATATAAATGATACAATTAAAAGTGACACATCGTTAAAATTTCATAATTTAAAAGAAAATTTTTCAAAACTGAATAAAGTAATTAAGGCTTACAAAGCCAACCAGTTAAGATAACATTATGAATGTTTTTCACCCTACAAGTAGAATTGCATGAAACGTGATTTTCGATAACCCTGTTTCTTGTATTTAGTCACTTCTGTTGCCAGGGAGTGATGTTAGCTGTTTGTCTTTAGCTTGTTTATAATTGAATACTAAAATCTGAAATAAAAACAATATGCCTTGTTCAAATGTGTTCGTACACATAAACTGATCATTTTCACTAAAACAGAAATATTTTTTAAAAAGAAAAAAACTTAAAAAGCATCTGTGGAAGGTTAAATTATGTGTGCAGACTTTGGTCGAAGAAAATGATTCCTTTTACTTCAGGAGGGGGGAGGCAGAGAAGATTTTTATTTATTGAAAATGGGCATTGCATACTGGTACAGCAAGAATTTGACTAAGCATATTTGATCATATATAATAAGAATCAGCAAATGTAATTGTGCATTCTAAAAATTAAAGAATTCTGATAAGTTAAAAACTTTAATATTCCAAGAGTCAGTTGGTGAGAATTACTTTAATTATCTTCTCAATAAATTATTATATATTGATTATTCACCTATTACATTTTTGTATCAAGCACCTATAGTACAGCTATGTTTAGTTGAGCTAGGATCTTGAATATATTTACCTCTTTTTGGAGAGTTCACTGAAAAAAAGACATGCGATTACCAGTTTTGAATTGGAATACTTAAATGAAAAATAACCACGAAAGTAATCCTACTCCATTCAGTGTCAAAAATCTTTTCCTCCTACCCAAAAAAGAGGTAAACATTGTCATTAACAAAGCTAAACTTACTAGAGCTACTCTATGCATCATTTTGTTCTCTTGTACCACTTAATTATCATGGCCTTTTCTTAAAAAGTCAAAAAACTATCAAAAATATAACTTTCAATAGAACTGCGAATATAAAATGTTATATCTCTATATAGGTAACAGGGTTTTTCTGATATTTAATATCCCAAGCTCAAAGGTTATGCCATCATTGTAATATTCTATTATCTCGCCCTAGTTGTTTTTCTCCATCCACAGTCAGAAACAGACTTAAAAAGTTCTGCTGTATTTTGGTACACTTGAGAATATTAGAAAAAAAAAAAAAACTGAAACAGAGGCATCAGTCATTATGAAAATCTATTCTGATATCCGTGTCAGAACCAATGCTGTTTGGAAAACATATCACACTTAAACTTGGATGAGGAGGATTGATTGATTGTTCAATACTATACATTTCATTATAGTAAAACCACATAGCGTCAGCATCAATTAGAGCTAAGGATTTTAAAGTTTTTTCAGCTGCATTTTGCAATACTTTTGGTTGGGAAATATTTAAATACAGAAGACAAACTTCAGCAACTGATGCTAAATCTTTCTCTAATATTTTCAACTTACTACATAGATTACCAATCTCCGATAAAACTAGACGCTGCAATTTGTGAGCATTTACCCATTGATAGTTTCTAAAATTTGATTTTAGGCTATTTTTATACTCTCGTTTCAACATATTAATGAATTTTGGCATGACATCTTTAAGTGTCCTAACCAGGACAAAGTCTCGACATTCATCTACAATCACCAACAACACTTGAAAAGCTTTCAAAACTACAACAGTATCTTCAGAAAATCGCTGAACGAATGGATTCCAAAACTCATGAACTAAAGGGTGCAATTCATTTTCAAAGTCTGATAATGCAGTTACGCAAGCCTCTGTCATTTCCAGGGCTAATATTCGAAGATATAAATTCTTTGAAGATTGGAAATGAATGCAACGTTTGAAAATTTCAGTAACAATGCTAACATGCAGAGGTAGAACTTTTTTAGGTGCTTGAAAGCTATCATCCTCTTCCTCAGGTAAAACATTGACATCCAACTCTTCTTTCTCAGGTGAAACAAAATCAAAATCAGTAGTTTTCAAGGCTTTATATTCTGACATTATCGTTACTAAATCTTTCGGTTTACTAGGAGAACTCTGCGACTGTGTCATCTTTTTAGGAGGAAACCATTTCTTAATACACTTCACAGTACAAAAAAGGATGTTGAGCAAAGAGTAAGCTTTATCCTGATTAAGATCGACAAGTTTCAAAATTTGGTAAATTGCATCGCTGAAAAGTGTCAAACCTGCTGCATCACTTTCTTCCATCGCCACACGAAGCACAACGGCTACTTCAGGTTTATAAAGAAAATGGTGAAAATTAATTGTGACACTGTTAGTTATATAATCAGCATTATCTTTTATCAACTCAAAGACAGAGCTATAGTTACAAAACTGCGCAATACTATATAAACATAGACGACCAGATTGTGATACTAAGTAATTTGAGCTACCAGCTTTTTCCATTACTGATGGCAAAGATTTAAGCAGAAAAGATCTGAAATCATTTCTCAATGCTTCAGCACATTTAGCAATAACTTCAAGAGTCAAGCAAATTTGAAACACATTGTTATTATATAATTTAGGAGGAACCACAAGAGAATTTTCTGGTAATTCAGGTTTCTTTGCAACAACTTGTCGATTCTCATCAAGTAGAGATATTTCCCAAATCTTTGGCAAGAGTAACTCATCAAGAACATCCCCAATCAATACAATGTTCTGTTCAGAATACTTTGAATCATTTTTAAGGGATTTAATGATTTCTCCAATCAAATAAATACACTGAAGATTATATAAGGAACTGCTTTCCATTTTTTCTAAGAGATAATGGATGAGTAATCTTGCATGTCCAAATTTAGTTAATAAATTAATAATGTTAGAAATTGTTCTTAAAATTTCGTCATCTTGAAAACAAACAAAAGTTTTCTTGGGCCATAAGCTAGGAGAATTAGCATCAAAAGATGTAGAAATTTCTTCAATTACGTTTAGAGCTGTGGTATCGAATTCTATGAAATTTATCAAGCATAACATTATTCTTTCTAGATGAGCTAATGATGATAAAACATATGATATAGATGACTCTAATACAGACAAATAACCTTGAAGAGTTCTCAAAGTATATAGTTTTATTTTGTCATCAGCAAGAAGCTTGCATTTTATCAATTTTGATGTTGTTGCATAAATATTATCTTCTACAACTGACCTTAATGATATGGAATTAGAATCCTGCAATTTTGCAGTCAGAACACGTACAAATTTTTTCATATTAACAGTGATTTCAGGACAATCATCAACATACAAAGCCATCACTGATGGCATTAATATTGAAATTGATTCATTTAAATGTTTCGTACAGTTGAAAAGTAAAAGTTTTACAAATTCTAAGAACTGCAAGCGAACTTTCCAATGGTCATGATTTGCAACCCTCACAACATTTTCTAAGAGAATTTTCATTTTATCCGATACGTTTTTGAACCAAGCTGCATCTTTTATTGCATTTGAAACAGCATTAAATTCAGCTTTATTATTTTTGACACTTTCCATTTCACACTGGTCTCCAATAACTAACACAATAATACCACCAAGAATTTTTAAAGCATCACATACAACTTGATGTCCCTGTTTGAAGTCCCCACAAATAACAGTTTGAAGAGTGATTGTTATGCCGGGAAAGTACACAGCAAGAGCTACGCTTGCAATTTTTTCTGAACTGTCATATTTTACTCTAAGATAATGTTTATTGTAGCACAATGTACCAAGGGCATCCAACGCAGAAATTCGTAGCTGTTTTGACTTTTCTGTTTTTAAGAGTTGCGTAAATACAAACAACGCATGAGCAAGAGCTAAGCGAAAATCAGACCCGTACATTTCGTTAACAACTTCTTCCTTTGCGTTCTGAATTAAACTGACAGTGCACTGGCAAACACTAATTTTATATTCCTCACTGCAATTAGAAATCTTTTCAATATCTCCAATATCACTAAGAGATGAAAATAGTTCGCGAAATATGTCAGAAAAAGTTGAAAAAGTTTCAACAGGAGTACGATTAAATAAATATGTCAAATATTCTACGCATTTCATTGTAAGTTTTTCATTTATTTTCTTACACATGATGAAATATGCAGGAAAAACTAAATAAGCTTGTAGAAGATTTAATGATTCATTATCAAGTTCTTGTAGGACAGAAATTAACTGATCAAAGTCGTTTGCATTACAATTGCTTAGTAATTTAAGGCAAAGCGGTTTTACTTTTTGAAACGCCAAATTAGCGGCAATTTGTGGTGTAGAAGCCATGTTTTTGTGATGAAGCTTTAGCAATCACAGCGAGAAAAACTTTCATAAAGTTTGAAAGTCCATCCCGCGATGTCCAAAAAATGTAAACAAATAATATATGTTGCCAACGATAAAACATTATTAAGCGAGATTTTAGTTGCCAAAACTTCTTTCAAAATAGAAGACAGAAAAACGAAAAGGAAAACTCAAAGGGGACAACACAAGGACAAAAAAACAAGGAGGAGTGTGGATACGGAGATTTTGTTGTCCCTATGGAAAAAAAATGGATGTAGTTCTTAAGAAATGGACCGTAACCTTTTTTAAAAGGGTTAAAATTAGTGACGAACAAATGAATCGGCGATAATTGGCCATTTTTCAGAAAAATCTGTTGGCCGATTTTAGCCAATTGATCTGCTGATTTGCTCATTATTTTTTAAATCATTACTATTGAATTAAATCTTAATTATCATGGTAGAAATGTGAGCAACGCATTATTTTTATTATCATTTTCAACGAAAAAAGAAAAAAGGATGTAAGAAGTTAAATGGAAAATTTAAAATAAGATTTAAATTTCAACGTTTTTCATTAAAAAATGATGGATTTTGAAAAAAAAAACAACAACAACACTTTAGGGACTTGAAGCAAAAAAAAAAGGGACTAGTTTATAACCCTGCTGAACTTGGTCTTTTTAATGATAATGTTTGAAATACAGAAAATAAAAAATAAAATAAAAATAAATAAATAAAACACACGACCCATAAGTTTCATTACAACATCTAATAATGTTCCTTATATAATGATGTATGGATTAAATATAGAGTGCAATATACGTACAGGGGTGGACTGGTCCACCGGGAGCTGTCTCAGTGCGCCCTCTTCATCAAAACGCCACCTGCAAAGGAATAGTAATAATTTCTTTTAGCAATTTACAAAAAAAAAAGTACCTTCCCGGTAGCCATGAAGCCATTACAGGGGCGCCACGAAACTTGGAAATCACGTTGCAAATAATTAGGGACTTATTAATATTGAAATTTTTCAGTATTTCGCGGCATGCCTGTAGACAGCAAAATTTTACATTATAGAAAATCGGCTCCATATCACAGTATTAAAAGGAATAATTTCTAGAAGCTACGAAACTTTGCAATAACGCCGCAAATAATTAGGGATTTAAGGAATAATGAAACTTTTCAATATTTCGCAACGTCCCTATGTCAAAATGCAGCATTGGAGAATCGGATCTACACATTGTATTTTAAAAAAAAAGTTAAGGAACTCAGGCCACAGCTAATAGCTATGAGCGTTTTGGGATGCATGAGGCATTAGGGGTGTTAGTTAGTAGGGATCCAGTCAGAAGGTCCAAAACCAAAAGGCCCGTGAATAAAATATTCTCCTACGTCCAAAAGGTCAGGCGAAAAAAATGTACTTGTCTCAAACTAATTTTGATTCAGGGAAGCGATCTGATGGGGGCCGTGAAGGGCCTGTCCAGAATGCTGAGTTGATGTTTTTTGAATATTTTTTTATCATGGAAGAGAAGAAACAGACGCGTCTTATGAAACGAAGTGGTTTTGAGAAGAAGAAAGTAATGCGGTGATGTTGGCGGTGAACAAATTTTAATTTATTTCAAAAAGAAATTTTGACACTTAAGTTTTTCAACAACTGTAGATTATTGATAATCTATTATGCCTTCCCCTCCTTTACAGAGTCTTTTTTGTTTTCATTTTCCACTTTTTTTTTTTGGAAAAATGGAGAGGTGGTTGGTGTGAAGTGGGGAAGAAGTGACATATATTTCTATCTGCTTTTCAAAAGTCTTTTGGAGACAGTCCTTGAACCTCATTCTTAACCCAAACTATGGATATGGACTATATTCCCAAATACAACACTTCAAGTTCTAAAAATTACCCGGGAGACCTTTGTTCTTCTTTCCCCTAAAATCACAAAAAGCTCGAAAACCGTTTTCAAAACTACAATTCCAAGAAAAATCCAGGGGTGACTCACTTTAAACCCCCCCCCCCCGCCCTCAAAATCCAGTAACAGGATGCATCCTTGCTTCTAACAACATTGAAACAAATTCCAGCCTGCTTTTTTGGAGCTTCAAATATTACAAATTGACGAGCCTTTAACGTTATCAAAATTGGTTTACAATCGCATTTTCAACCTAGAAAATTTTTGGGCAGGTTTCCCAAACTAATTCTCTCTAACATCAGTTATAATCGTCAAAAGTTACGTATTTAAAACGAAAATTTAATGAGGTGCTCAGCTTAATTGAAGGTCCTCTTTCAATTAAATGAGAAGATACTTCCATGAAATCTGAAAATGAAAAATCTAATGTTTCGAAAATTTTCAGGTGGAGAACCTTTGAATCGCTCATCCTAACATCATTTCGCTTTAAAACTTTGTTTTTAAGGACTTCTATTTCGAAATGTTTCCAAAACATCTCTTCTCTTAACACCATCAAAGTTTTCATTTTTAAAACATTGAGAGTATATGCGATTGATTTGACTTTTTCAAAAAAATGATCGGGGACAGTCCTTAAGCCCCATTCTTTGT
The DNA here is from genome assembly GCA_038373865.1 of Uloborus plumipes. NCBI lineage: Eukaryota > Metazoa > Arthropoda > Arachnida > Araneae > Uloboridae > Uloborus > Uloborus plumipes. The sequence goes on from JAXGGA010000659.1 coordinate 109,577, forward strand.
CCTAACTTCAACAAACATCACCTATAAATGCGTTTTTAAGACTTCAATTTTTAAAACTTTCATGGAAGTCTCGGGGGGGGGGGGGGAACGACGTATTTTCCCCCTAACATACTAGAGTCCGTCTAAAACTGCGTTTTCAGATCTACAATTTCAAAATATTTAATTGGGGAATCCCTATACCCCCGTGAAAGTATTTCAATGTGCCCCCTTAAACCATTCCCCTACAAGCAAAATTTCTTGCATCAGCCTTGACAGATCTTGATAATGTACTGATGGCGTCAGTATTAAATTTAAATTACTGCATACAGACTGTATAAAGATTAAAAAGTATATATTGCAAAAACAGCACGTGTGCAAGATTATATTCATCTTTCAATATCCATACTGATTTCCTCCTGCAATATTAAGACTGCATACATGTTGTCAGCGTCAGGATTCAAAAGGAGCAGTTGAGAAACACTGGTTTCATGCTGTTGCCGTCAGGGTCATTAGCAAACAAAGACCCATGCTCCCGACCCACCTGGATCTTTGTTGAAAGATAAGCATGCGCGGACTTATATTCCCAGCATTCCTAGTTTCTTGTATCGTGGGTTTTTTTCTTCGGCGTTATCAAGAACATGAGAGCGAGTTAGCTTGCACGTGGCAGCGCAGTTTGGCTTCGTTAAAAATCTGTTTGCTTAAGCGTGGAATATGATTGTGTTAGAAATTATTTGAATCATTCTTAACTGCCTTTATTTAACAAGTGCTATACACAATAAATATCGCGATCAATGGCAGAAATGGGCAAAAATAAAGTTTTTCGTTCTTAAACAAAGCAGACAAGGGATTATACGCAGTGACGGTTTTACCATAAAATGACTTAACTATTTATGTTATTCTTGAAAATAAATTAGTTTTTTGTCTAAGTGTATTTTTTAAGCTGACATCCACTCAGAAATGGACTTAGATTTTTTGTTCATTATCTGCGATATTTATTAATATTTCTCCATAATTTTAACCAGGCATTTTATGTATTAATAATTCGAAAAGAAGCATACATTTTTAAATAAATAAAATATTGCATTGTATTTTTAATAGTGCGACTCATTCTGTTAAGCAAAAAAAAAAAATAATAATAATAATAATAAAATAAATAAATAATAAAAAATCTAACTATGTTTTTGCCACTATATAAGAAGTCTATGAATTTTAATATGTAAAGTTTATTCTAAAATCAATGAAGTAATTTTCATTATCCGCAAATAAATTGCAAATCGAACGAAAGCAAATATCTCTATGTGACTTTCCAATCATGTGTCAGCTTAAAAATATTCTAAGCTAAAAAACAATTTGCTTGAAGAATGAAACGAATAGTTAAAGAATGAAATTTACTTCGTGAATTTGAAGCGAAAATAACACAAAAAAAAAAAAAAAAAAGAAAAAAAGAAAGAAAGACCTTGCAAGCAATTGCACCTTGCATACAGACTAATTTTACACTGTTATATCAATGTATCCTGCCATTTTAATGTCAAGATAATATGTATGCAAGATTACAATAGCTACCACTTCTTGCATGCAGATTGATTTCACACTGTTATGCCAGCATTTTGATGCTTCAAAGGCAGAGCCCACCCTGTAACTCGACTGATATTAGGCTGCATAAACCTTGACAGTCAACATTGGGGCAAGTCGATGACAGCTCTTAGAGAGTAACATAACATTATTCAGGTAGCATTTAGGCAAGGTGATATTTGCCGACGCGTTAACCTTTATGCAATCCTGAGGCAAGATATTTTGCTTGCTGGGTCTGGTTGTCCCCATGTTTTGGTTCAAGCATTTCAAACAAACCAAGTATCAAAACCGGTGCTTGTTCTTCGACAATAGATAAAGGCCTCAAATATGGGGAATTAGCACCTCATGCTCCAGGTAGAAAACATAAAAAAAAAATAAAAAAAAAAAAATTACCCCTCCCCCCCCCCCCAAAAAAAAATCTGTCTGCGCCCTTGGGCAGCTTGTCCACCGCCCTTATAGGAGTCCCAGTCCATCTCTGATTATGTATGTATCAATATTGTATATGTACATTGCACACTCTAAAAAGATTAAAAGTGTCCTAATTTTTGTTTTGATATTTCTGTATAAGTTCGTATCCTGATTTTTTCTCAAGGCTACTACGGAGGTCTCTATCAAGTCCTCAGATTTGGGGACAATAGCAGTAAAACATTTGTGGAAATGTTAATACATCCATTTTCATTAAGTTTCAACAATTCTTATGCTTGTGTAAATAAGTCAAGTTGATTTAATATTTAATTTTAACATTTTGAAATTCAAAATATGCATTTTATAACATTGTTTACGCTTTGCTTAAATGTTGTTTTCGGAAAAATACTACGGCTTTACCTCCCTCCATTCCCGCTCAATAGTCACCTTCCTCCCAATACCCTCGAAATTGCAAAAAAATAACTTAAAAAAATTAAGCTCAGTGGCGCAACAGGTTGGTCATTTCGGAGGGGGTGAGGATCAAGGGGTCAATGGCTCCCTGGCTTTGAAGAATCAATGTCTTTACAAATTAGGGGAAGCTGTTTTCACTGTTTCCGATGAAATTTGCATTGAGTATGTAGTCTTTGTCCCTCTGGAAATATTCGAAATGTCGGGAATGGTTTTAAGGGGGGAAATTTATCAACCCATGAATAGCTTCAACCAATAGAGAAACGCATTTTCTGATAGTTCTCATTGGAATTATTTGGAAGGAAGTTACTGCGGCAATTCATCACAAAAAAACTTATGAAACCTTATTTTTTAAAATAAATTGCAAATTGCAAAATAGTTTATTCATTGGTGTATGTTCATTCACTGATCTACCTTGCCTGGGTAGATGATGATCCAGTTATTCTGGTCAACCCTAGGCATAGGTTACTACACTGGTCTACTCTAGTTATTCTAACTTGAATAGCAAGGTGTTTTATGAAATTGGTGTGCAATAAAAAAAAGGCATTAAAAAAAATATTTTTATTATTTTTTATTGGCATTTGACTTAGTATCACATTCCATTTCGTTTTAAGCAACACAGTGTGCAGGTAAAGTGCCAGTTCTATGAAGCACTTTCGTGCAGGTGTGAAAACAATGTATTACTGTCTGACCACGAATAAGATGGAAAGGCTAAGATCCGGTTGAAAGCCGGAAATGGGCACATCTACATGGTCTGTCTTTTAAGTAATGAGAATAAGTCCGTAAAAAATAATTTATTAGAGATATCGCTACAAATTTTTTGTAGTCTTCAAAATATACTCTTTGAGCATCTTCACACTTCTACAGGTGACATTTCCGCGCTTCGTGCGCCCCCTGGTAGCCACCAACTGAAGCATCCTTCACAGCATGCGTGCAAGCCCTTTTGCCATCATCTAGGGCCCCGTGGTGGCGCATTTTGGGGGCGGTTTTCACTTTAGGGAAGAGGAGAAGGTCTACTGGGGGGAGGGGGTCAAGGTTGGGGCTTTAGGGAGACTTTGGAAGATCATTTGAAACGGCCTCATGGTTTTGCTTTTAAACTTCCGTCAAAACTTTCAGCACGAGTTTGTCGCAAATCTTTCTCATCCCAAGATCCTCACTCATGATTTTGTGCACAACTATTTTATCCATTCCTAGCTGTTCTGCGATCATGCGAACACTTAAACGCAGGTCTGTGTTCAGGAAATTTCGCACACGTTGCTCGGTTTCTGCGGTTCTTGATGTTGATTGTGTGACCTGCAGTGGGTTCCTCCTCCACGCTCCCCTCGCCTTTTTTAAACATTTTATGGCATCTAAAACTTAAGCTTGCAATAAGCTTTCCCTGCCGTAAGCTTGCTGAATCATTCCACGCAAAATTTGATTGCGTAATGCTGTTCAATGTTTTGTCGCATTTTGAGCTTGCACACACTTTTTCGAAGACGTCTACGCCTCACGTGATTCCACCTCAACTAAAGCCAGCAAGCTACTGCCGAATGAAGCGTTATCAAGGTCGAAGGCCACACTACCGACTACAACCGGTCGGAGCGCCCTCTGGCGTACAGCCGCGTCAGGACAAAAATATTCTCATTACTTAAAAGACAGACCTTGTATTAGTTTTTGAAGATGCCAGTTCTTGCACAAGTGGGTTAGCCTCGAAATTAGACAGAATCATTTTTACATGAATAAGTATGGGCATCAGATTTTTACTTTTTGCTCCTCATGCAAATAGTCTCGTCTTCCCTGGAAGTTTTCCACAGCATTCGTGGTCAAACAGTACATGTATCGCAGTTCTTTTTCTTTTCAGATGTGGCTTTTAACCACTTTTAATTAATGAAGTTTCACTGACTTTCAACCAATTCTTGTCTGCTCAACTGTCACCCTGATGTACGCAAAAGCAACTCCAGCAGACCAACGTACCCTGGATTAGGATTTTTGCCCCAGGGTTACCACTATACACTATATTTAAACATTTGTTAGATTCTCGGTAAGCGTGTATAGAATTGCTTTATCACGAACTCAATAATGTTCAGAACCACACCTCATAGTTTAAAATCCGAATGATGGCATCATCGATTGAATGATTTCAGAAACGTCCTCAATCTGCATGTGTCCTAACAAAAAGACATTTTTTGTTTATTACAACACCTTAGTTGTATCTTCAATAATATCACAATAGTAGCTTCCATTTTGTGCTTGTTTGCATGTTGGCAGGAGGCAGATCCATCGTCTAAGTGGTCGCAAAATTTCTCCGCGTGCGAGCTTTCTCATAAATTAGATTAGAGTTCCAGCGAAAAGAACATCCAGTCCTATAACAGTTTGATAAACCTTAAAAGTCGAGAACCAAACATTCCGGAATTTTTCTTTTTTGGCTTCGGAGGAGGACTTTTCATTGCAGTTTGCACCGCAACGGCAAAAACCTAAAAAAAAGGGAACAAAATATTATTTTTAAAAAGCATTTCCTTAAAGGTTTAAATATACAAAAGCGTAAAGAATGCTTTTAGTTTCTTTGTAGGCAATGTCAAACTTTCTAATCACAAAAGGAAAAAAAAAAGCGCAAAAGATACAATGGATCTATAAATAAATAAATAAATAATAAAAAAGAAAACACAGGATCACAATAAAATATTATTTAAAGTTAATTGGAGATAACGGATTCTTGTGATTTGTGAAGCTGATTAATAAATTCTAAAACTCTGTCAATACAATTTCACATCTATTGACAGAACTCATAAAAATTGTTTCATTGAAGGATAAATTGACTGTACTTGTGGCAAACCCAACCTGGCAGCGTCGAAATGAAGCGATTAGGATTGGTTAGGTTGGCCCCAACTATCGTTACGCATAAAAATTCAATTTACAGGTAATTGACTCTAATTTTAAGTATTTTTCTTATAGAATTATTGCCCATGCGAAATGTAAAGCATTGTCTGATTTTCCAACTACATGATCTTAAATTCTACAATAAATAGAAAAGAAATGGATGATAAATAATTTAATTGTCGAAAAGCATTACCCAAATGTGGTTGGTCTCTTATGTTCTTCACTGGAAAAACTTTATCTGAATTAAGGCTTTTGTTTAAAATACTTTTTTATTCATCATTCTTGGACAGATACATACAGCGTGGAAGTTGAAGTTGCGATATACCGTCGAATAACTGTCACGCTTTCTCAAACAAATTCAAAGTATCTTTCCGTGAGAGATACTCAAGACAGAAAGAGAATAAAAGAGTTACGTTACTGTTTTCTATAGGAAGATTTGGAGGAGCTACTTAATCAAGGATTATTTTGAAATGAAAAAGTGAAAGAAATCATTTTGAATTTCAGAATTCGTAATTCAAATGAATGAGGTTGGCAGAAACTGCAAAAAATCTTTCCCCGACAGCAAAAGGCTTTACATATATAATTTGAAAAACTAGGTGCCGTAAGCGAGAGGGTAGATGGCACATAAATAACCTCTTTTGCATAGCCTGAAGAATCAAACAATGTACCAAGAGCACTTGGAAAGAGATGCAAGCATTTAGGCTGCTTTTGTTTCATAGCTGCTTGGTCGCCGTTTTGTCTTTATCTTAATAGTTTATGAGTTTAAACAGAGGAAAACTGAAATATCATCGAATTAGAACATAATTAGAAGAATATACATATTATATTATCAGAATATATAATAACAAGTATAAAATAAGAAAATAACTAGAATTTTAACTTAACTATCTTTAAATTGCACATTCAAAATGTGCTGTTGAATTCAACTCTGTCTCGGTTCAAAAATAATCCTCACTTGCTGCAGCGACAAGTTTTAGAAAGTTTTATAATAAAAGTTTTATAATAATTCACAGGAATCCCAGGTTTTCAGGACTTAACTTCCCAAACTTAACAAGAATGGGTTAAGTTAGTCAAGCTATGGAAATTTTTGACCTAATTTTCAGAATGTAAGACACCAAAATGCTTCACCTATTTATTTTCATTCTAAATCATTGACCCGTTTCTTCCCAAAAAACTACACGCGTCCAGATAACAATTGCTTTCTTTGCAGAAGATCCAAAAAGAAGTTTTAAATAAGAAATCGCCTTACCTCTTTGACGCCATCTTTTCGTTTCGCGGAGCACTCCATGTAAGTGACGGCTCCGATTTTTTCAGCCATGTCTTTGCCCATGCTTCGCGTGATGATTTCTTGTTTGTGATGTGACCTACCACAGCGAGCGTCTTTCTTGAGACCTGAGAGGAGAGAGTCGAGAATAATTAAAAAGAGCGTAAAATCTTTAAAATGAGAGCAAGTGGCCATTGGTATTGTTAGTTGTCAAAGAATTTGAGAAAATTAAATCAAATAATAATACAATGCAAATCAGCAGACGTTAATAATTTTTCTGTAGCAACTGAGGGGGGGGGGGGCACAAAACTGGAGCAATTTATGGTTACAACATACTCAAATATTTCAGCCCGAAGTATTAATTGTTGATTTAATATAAAATTTGCATAGAAAAGAAACTCATCCTTGTTGGTGGGCTGTAAATTTAAAAATTTTATGGATGGTGATGTTCACAAATTTTTTCGTGCAGAAACTAGATGAGATTTGAGGTAACCTTTTTTTTCGTAATGTAATGATCTAAAGATGATTTTCAAAATACTAAATTAAAAGGTCGACCTCAAATTGCATCCGTTACGTTTCTTCGTCTTCTTTTTTTAGTCATATTACAACGACTACCGAAAATTTTCTCAACTGCAAATACTAGCCAGAAATTAGTTCAGCAATACTTGTTCAACAGATGCAGGTTTTTGTTGTTAAAACATTGTGGCTCTCTTGAACATTTTTCTGGTCGGCAGCTAGACTTGGAGGAATACTGTAAGTTGAATTAGCTGTAATAACTAAGGAAGTAATCCAGCCTTTTTCAAATAAATAGTTACATCTGCTTTGGAAAGAAAAATCGAACACTAGGTCAAACAAAAATTAGTCTCAACATTAAGCTTTCTTCTATGCTTGCTTTTCAGGAAAGTTAGATTCAAAAAACTTTTTCATACACGATGTCAAACTCCATAAGGCAATCTCTATATTCTTTTCAATATCGGTCCAGAAGTTAGTTAACGACTGTAAAGTTAAAAGTAACCTGCAATATTTTTATTTTAATGCAGGATCATAAGATATCACTCTCTTTTGTCTCAATTAAATTCCAATATTATCATGCTTTTTAAAAATCATTTGCATAATTTCGCTCACTCCAGGTGTACGCGTACCGCCTGTTGAGAGCCATTGACCAAGTACGTAGTTCATTGAGAACACAAAGCATCTAGGACTCTAAACTTAGACATAATGCTTAAATCATTTCCCCAGAAAACTACATTATGCCATGATAACAAGTTTGGAATTGTTATCACGTTAATGGAAGCACTATTTTGTCCGTCTAACAACTAAGCAATATTATCAATTTTTGCTAAGGCGCAAATATTTTAAACCTTTATTTCCGGAACCGTATTGCTCAATACCGACCCCTTTTTAAACGATTTTAATTCATTTGCTGGAAATTATTAACAAGAAATTTAGAAATAACTATTAATTTTCCACCATACCAAATATAATTCTTATGTTACTATACTTTAATAAAAATAAAAAGGCAAGCATATTAACACCATGGATATTAATAAATTAAGAACTATAGCATCCTATCATAAGACAATTGCCAACAAATCTAGGGAAATAAAATGCTTATAGAGTTATCTCGAATTATAGGCGTCTGATATAAATCACAACAAAATGAATTCAATGAGGTTGATTTTAAGATCGTCATAAATATCCATGAAATATCTAATGATTCTGAATTAAAAATATTGTTTGAAATGAAGGTAACATTGATTTAAAATGGAGAGTGTTTTAGCCATTTTTTAGAAAGTTAGTATTTTTTTCCAGGGGAAACAAAAAGATTTGAATTGGCACAAAATTAGAAATTAAACTTTAAGTTACTTACGATTGGGGCAAGCCATTTGAATCTGATTCAGTTGAACTGTTTGAATAAATAAATGTCTCTTAAAAATTCCCCAATGCAACCATTTGGAGGACGAATGAAAGGGGAAAAAAAACTTAAGAGTGTCAGGTAGGAAAAAATTCCAGCCACAGATGTTTTCGATGATAATGAAAGTTAGTCATTGATAAATTAAGGAATTGATAATTTCTGAGAATGCATCTGCGTTTAATAGCTGAAAAAACAATAGGTAGATTTGTCTATCTAGAGGAGGAATTTTATCTCTACTTCAGCCTTTTCTTCGAATAAATGACTCATTTTGGTAGAAAAAGATATGAACGTCGTTAAGGTAAGAGAAACCCTGAACACATTTTTAAAGGACTTTACCCTAGTTCAAATACATTGCCAACTTCTCTAAAATGTAATTTTCAATACCCAATAAACAAGGGAGACGTTTTACAAGCTTTCACGCCTTAAACTATAGGGAAAGCGAGTTGATTTACACCACAATTTTAATTAAGGAATTTCATAATTACATCGTCGTATTTTACATGATGATACGTGGGCTAGTAGAACATCAGTAAGCACTGATGAGGGAAGAATACTTCTGGGGGCCCCACCCTATACTTCCGCATATGCCTATTAAATTATCGATGCTTTTTGATAACTTTAATAACTGAAAAGAATGAATGCGTGCACCAATAAACTAATGTACGTCGTGCGTTAGAAGCAATGCTTTTTAAATGCATATGTATTTCTGGACACTTGCAGATTGAACACACTTCAAATTTAAAATTGCTAACCGAAAACTACATGGAACGGGCAAAAGAAGCAACCAAACAATATAACAATTATTACTAGTACACATTGATGATGACAACAGTGCCTTTGAGCAGACAAACTTTTATGATATTGCTCTCCTAGTTTGTTCCCAACCGGTGCTTAAGTGCTTAGTTTGAAGAAATGCATCTTGTGGATATCGACCATTTTAGCATTGATTTAAAGGAAGTCTATATATATTATATATATATAGTTAAATATCGCCAGACTGACTCTGGATTGAGGATTTTATACGTTGACGGCAGCAACATGACGACCAAAAGCATGGCGATTCTTAGCCAAGTTGTCACCAGTTTATGACATTACTTCATTCAGCACTCAAGGTAGCATTGATTTGCTACAGCATATGTCATCCCCGTTAGAGCATTGAGATGCAACTAAAAGGGAGTGTGCACAACTAGATCCCACACAGACCTTACGTCCTAATTAAATCGGGGACCGTCAAAATGTGTGTTCCAGCTGTCCATTCGATCGTAAGTACATGAATACAACACTCATTCTGGTGTGAGTAAGAATGAAATTTAGATCGAAATTTGAGTGAAAATATTTTTGTGATTATAATACTTCCTTTTCTTCATAATACGAAGTAAAAATCGGTGTTAAATCAATGAATAACAATGCTAGAAATAAAAAAATGACCAAATAAATAACTGTGAGGCTTACCGAGGAGTATGAATGGAGTTTTAGGACAATGTTTTTGTATTTCAGCCCTCCATAAGGCTGCTGCGTTCATGAAACTTGATTTGTCTGTTACACTGAAGCATAGTAGGAATATATCAGTCTGAAAAAAAGTTGATATCTATAAATAACATGTCATGATTAGTTTAGTTAGGCATTTTTTTCTCAGTTTTACAACATAAAAATTGAAGGGTCAGGGGGAAAAAAAGCTGAAAGTCACTTTTTCATCAATTTTGAGATATTAGCGCTATCTAGGGGCTATGAAGGATTAATATCATCTAGTAGAACAACAAGGGGGAAAAAAGATGAGAATCGAGCGAAATATGCATGAAAACGCTATTAACTACAAAGGGAGTTACGAGAAATTAAACTTTGTTCTTCGTTTTTCTCAAAATCGCTTTTTGGTCACTTTCATATTTTTCCCCCCTGGCCCTTCAATTGTGATCACCTAATCAGAAAAGGTCAGAGAGAGGTGTTTGTTAAGGTTTGAGAATTCTGCACCATGCTTTTTCAATCAAAGAACGTATAATTAAAATGTAAAAACAGTGCAGTAAAAATAAACAATAATGGAAAAATGGGTTATAATACAGGCTATCCCGAATGAACAGTTTATGATGAAAAATAAAAGTTAGAAACAAAAGTTTCAGGTTTTTGATTTGGGGGGGGGGGGGGGAGGTGGACCGGAATTTTCTTCCTTACGATTCGTGCTTGTTCGTCGCTGAGGCCTGTTTATTTATTGGGTTCTTGCATCACTTTTCATCTACATCTAAAAACACCGGATTTCAAACCATAAAACTTTCCTCAGCTTTTTAAAATAATTATTCCTATCAATAAAAATGCTTCAATCCGTTAAGAACCATGGGAAATATCGTCGGCACCATGCTAAACTAACGAATGTGAAAAATCGCGTTTTTCAAGTTCGTTTTTCAAGTTCAAATTTTACTAATAATTAAAATTAAAATGATATCTTCGAACGATAGTTTTACACCTAAAGATGTCTATAAAAGTTTAAATATTGAAAATAACCAAACACGTCAGGTGGGAATAAGTTATATGCAGTGTTTTGGCTCTCCTGAAAAGTGCTAATTTTCACATTCGTTAGTTTAGCATGGTGGCGACGATATGTGTGACTCAACTTCAAAAGATTTTTTTTTAACTCGTCGAATATAAATAACTCATAAATAAATGATTTTTTTAAAAGATATTATTGAGATATTGAAATCTTACACTGCAAAAAAATGACCTGGTTGCTTTTACAGTATAATATTGGCAGCCAAGGTTCAAATTTAAAACTGTAAAATGCACAGCAATAAACTGTAAAACTAGCAATTTTAGTTTATTACCGTAAAGTTATCCGTTTTACAGTTTATTACCGTAAAACTTAGCTGTATTATACTGTAAAAAACTACAGTATGATACTGGCAGCAGAGATTAAAGTTTAAAACTAAAATTCACGGTAATAAACCATAAAATTAGCAAATTTTACAGCTTATCACTGTAAAATTAGCAATTTTAGTTTATCACTGTAAAATTAGCAATTTTTAGTTTATTACTATAAAATTAATTGTATTATACTGTTAAAAAATATTCATTTTGTACAGTGTAGTGTTAAAAAAAAAGAAGAAAAAGTTGTAAAAAAATAAATATCGCAGGGGAAAAAAAACGAATTCGCAAATAATTAGTGTCAAACTAGAGAAATACAAGATTTTTAAAAATTATACAACGTATAGAATATATTTTGAGAAAATTTTATTTGACTTTCACGTCAGTCTAAGAAAAAAAAAACAATAAATACTGTTATCTTTCAAGTTTAACTTAATTCTTACAGCGCTGTCAAATTGGAAAGAAAGTTCCACTCGTAACGCATGTAGTAAGAGCAAGTCGCTTTTCGTACAAGTGTCATTGCGTACTTTGTTCTTACGATAACAGCTTTGGAGAAAAAGAACGAGACTGAATAATCTCCTTATCGTAATTTTTAAAAATATACTTTCAGCTCAATGATCTTTTTATCTAACAAATTTTTCTCATTTTGCGTCATAAGGTGAGTCATTTTTACCTGATGAAAAAAAATTCAAAGGTCGTCTTACAAAACAGAATCTAGGACGTTTTCGGTCATTGGGACGTTTTTGGTGTGATATTATAAGCTATCAGATCTTGGGTCGCCAGTTAGAAAGGTTTCTAGATTGAAACAATTGAAAATTGTCAGGCTTGATAACTAGAATTTCTGTCTATCGATAAAAATGCTAGCACAGTTCCAAATATAGCCTAAAAAATTCAGTAACCAAAAATCATCTACTGAATCTGTTTTCTATTCAACCGAAAGCTCTTACAACATATAAATAAGTTAAATTAAGTTACATTTAGTTAATAATTATATGAACAACTATAATTAATTTAAATTGAACTAGTAAAATTCAGCCCTCTTTAAACATTTCTAGTTTTGACACTAAGCAAAAAAAAAAAAAAAAAAAGTCAATTTGCAGGCCCGTCATTTAGGGGGGGGGGCGGGGATTTCTCAAAGCCAGGGAGGGTAAATGCCCCCCCCCCCCCGGCTTTGAGAAATCAATGTATTTACATATAAGTGGGCGTGGTTTTTTGCTGTTTTCCGATGACATTGTATTGTCTTTTCACCCTTTGCCCCCCCCCCCCTGGAAAAACTTGAAATGACGTCCCTGTCAATTTGTAAGATCTACCAAGCTAGGATATATTTTAAATGATATTTTCTTTAGTGGAGTAATAGGTACTAAGATATTTAACTGATTAAATGTTGCCAAAACTTAACTCATTTTGCAGATATTGATCAAGATTATTAATAGTAGCTCAGGATTATAAAACATCCTGCGAATTAAAAAATAGTAAATTGAAAGTGAATTTTTATTTATTTTTTATCACACAAAAATACGAGAAGAGATTCTTCTTTTTCTTGCACATCCACTTTCGAATCAAGAAATTAAGTTTCGATTTCATTTGTTACTTAAGAGAAAAGCTTACTTTTAATTTTATTATTTTTGAAATAAACAGTTCGAAAATTTAGAGGATTGAATATTTGATTTAAAATATAAGTACTGAATGGTTAATAGGGAAGAATGCATATACATGACTCTAAAAAATTCAAATTAACATTAAAATTTTTAAATTTAGAGTATTAAGATATCTATTGCAATATTAAGGTATTATGTAACTAGCAGCTAATTTGCAGTTAAATTATTCTGTGATTTAATATTTGATCACATGATTTGGTTTTATTATAAACACGAGTTAAGTGTAGAACATGCTTTTCATATTCAAAATAATTCTTCAAATTACTTATTTTACAATAATAGAAAAAGAAAGAAAAGAAAAGAAATGCCTTCTTTTCAGGAGCTGCATGTACAAAAACAAGTAAATATTTTAATTAGTGAAATTAATTAAAACATGAGACAGTAAGCTAAAACTGTTGTGTAGCACTTATATTTAGCTACACTGTAAAAATTGGATGTTGTTTTTACATGATAATAGAGCTAATTTTATAGTAAAAAACTGTAAAAATTGCTAATTTTAGAGTAATTAATTGTAACATTGCTGATTTTCATGGCCATCATTTCAATTTTTCCAGGGGAGGGGATAAAATTGCATTGTGTTTGGACCCTTCCCCAAGGGTCCAAACACAATGCAATTTTATCGGAAAACATAAAAAACCACGCCCACTTATATGTAAATACATTGATTTCTCAAAGTCAGGGGGGGGGCAATTGACCCCGCTTGACCCCCCTAAATGACGGGCCTTCTAATTTTTCATTAATAAACCGTAAAATTGCTAATTTTAATTTGTTGCTGAGCATTGTACAGTTTTAAACTGGAACCCCTGTTACCAGTATTATACTATTGTTTTTACAGTACATTACGGCTAATTTTGTGGTAATAAACTGTAAAAAGTACTTCGTTAGAGTAGTAAGCTGTAAAATTGTTAGTTTTACAGTTTTAAACTGGAACCTCTGCTGCCAGTATTATACTGTAAAAACAACGGTTTATTTTTTGCCGTGCACACTTTTTTAGTGAAAAGTGTTTTAATCCCTACAGCATAATCAAGAGCATCAAAATGTTTTCCAAAAGAAATAAATTTGGCATTTGACTGGTTTCTAAACTAAACGGTTCGATTATGCAGTCACTAAAGTGACGGAAGCGAAGAACGAAGAGTTATGTTGAGCTTTCCGAATTAGAGTCACGTCCACTCACCTGGTCGTACTGAAGCGACCGTATGAGGTCATCTTCCTTCTGATTATAAACGCGGTCCCACATCGCTAAGAGCACTGGAGCACCTGAATAGTTGATTGGCTTGCTGTACACATAATCTTCATCGGAAAGGTATCTACAAAGGAGAATGAACGCTAATTGGTTTTCATAGATGGTGGATTGTTACGATGGATTCAGCTAAAAGTTTTATTATGTCTTTAATTTCTGTTTACATTTATTGAGGAACAAAGTGTAAGCGTGATTTACTCATCTTGGATGCCCATAACACAAACTGCTTCAAAGAAAAGAAACTAATATGTTGTGACCATCACGAAACTTCCTTCTGTGTTTCTGTAAAGCTCACACATTACTGAAACTATCAAGATTGAGTGTCTTAGTAAAATTTCAAATTTATGTAACGATACAACCAGAGATATTTTTTTACTCCTTACATACATAGCAAACAAAATGTAGTGAAACATGTTTTTTGAGGCACAAATCATTGCCCCCCCCCCTCCCCACCGTCATCAAGATTTACGGTTTTAAAGTCGGGTGTTGTAAGAGAAGTCGCCGGAATTTATTGAGTAAAATGGAAATTTCTGAAAGCCAATGTCTTGAATGTTAACGAAGCTGGCACCAAATTGTATTTCTAGCTAAATTTGGCGACTTTTTACAAATATAATCAGTTTTTTTGACCACTTATCTCGGTAACTGTACACGAGGGCAAATGAATGATTTATGCGTCAAAAACCCCGTTCCACTATGATATTTTTTGATGGATACTTAATTAAAATTTTTAATTATTACATTATTGTATGGTTTTCTGATTCGGAAGTAAGTTTCTTTTATGGAATAGATCACTAAATATCTTCTTTCTTACATTTCACTCCTCAAAAATTAGTTTAATTCCTCTAAAAAATTAGTTGCGAAAGCAGCAACAATTTAGTGAATTACTTACGGAAAAACAGTAGAGACATATTCGCCACTAGGAAATATACCATGAGAATACGTCTTCAATAACGACGTTTTGCCAACACCTTTGTCTCCAACAACTGTCAACTTTAGATTTCTTGGGGGGAACTTTCGTCGCATTTTCGGTAATATCTGAAAAAAGGATAAATTTCATTAATACATAAAAATAGTGAGTACTAGTGAAGCACTGAATATGTTTTGGATCTTGATTTTAATGAGTTTTTTTTGTTAGAACTGAAAAACTATTATTTACAGTAAAATGTAGTAATTGTCCATGAATACACTTACACATTCAAAAAAAAAAAAAAAAAAAAAATAAATAAAATAAAATAAATAAATAAATAAATAAATAAATAAATAAATAAATAAATAAATCATAAGATGCTTGAATTTTGTTACATTTCTATCTTCAACACTATTATGTTTGGTTGGTTGGATTATAACAAGTTAATTAATTCATTTTTCTAATGCTTCTTTAATGAGATTATTACAAACGTATAACTCGCATCAAATGTCTCCTTGTAAATGATATTATTTACTAAGGAATTGATTATTGTAAACTCTCCTAGAAAATGTCGCAAGAAAATCTATCCTTCCGCGATCTTTTAGAGTATATTGAAAGCTTAGGAAACCCCTCAGAGGGGGCAGTTTTTGCAAGTCTTTTTGTACTTACCAGTTTTTCTTCGCTTCAGAAAATATCGTAAGCTAATTATTCCTATCGACGGTCTTTTTTATTTATTTTTTATAAACATAAGCCTACTCTTTCTTGCACAAGTCCATTCCATCACTCTGCATGTTTTTTTTTTTTTTTTGAAATAATTTTAAAGGTATTTTTAGAGGATATAGCAACTAATTATTCTGCTCCCAAGTTTCCTTTTAAGGAAATAGCAAGCCTTTTTTCCTTCACTCAGATGTCTTCTTTTCCAGATTATTTATCTGTCAGGTCCATTTTTGGCCTATATTTTGTTCCAAAATCGAGATTAAAGTGCCATATATTACTCAACTTGTTATACTCTATTCAGAGATACAGAGCACTACGATTTTGATACCCGAATTTCCACTTTATATGCCTATGAATTTTTGTTATGGAACATTTTTGTATAACATTGAAACTCCAGAACGAGAAAGGAAGAGAGAGAGAGAGAGAGAGAGTCTAGTGCGCCTACTTGCTGGTATTGCGTTTTTTTTTTTTTTGTTGAATGACAAATATTTGTTAGGAGAATATTTTTATTCAATAATGAAAGGTAAAAACTAGTAACTAAAATGTGAAAATTATTACCAGATTATTCCAAAATTATTCAAAACGTAGAGAAAACTGTTTACACCTTATCAATATAATTACAGAAACAAATAGCTACATGCAAATTGGTAATAAAATCGTGAAAAAAAGAAATTTGAAACAACTTGAAGAACAAGACGGATCAAAAAAGACATACTTGTAAAAGTGAAAGTTGTGCACCTGAAGCAAGAGAGAGACTAAAAAAATTGACAGCGAACTCTCAGCCCTGCGCGCGGAATGAAAACGTGCAGAATGTATACAACACATCACGTGTCATATTTTGTTCCCGGGTTTATCGCAAAATGCATTGTGACGATCCGCCCATTCTGAGAACCGAGGCACCACGTTTTTTAATTTCCCGGTACTTCCTCTCTGGCCAATCTCATCCGCTATCTCTCGTGACGTTGCAAGTCTCATTGCGGGAATTACTGCGTTGTTCCGTAAATAATAACACCCAATGGCATTTCGGATCCTGAATTCAGTCTGATTGTGCTTCATGCACATTTAATTCCTAAATGATGATTGTTATTTCTTTCAATTTTCCTTTTATCCCACTTTTGGTGCAAGTGAAAAATTATCATTGTCCACATTTTAATTAAGGGGTGTCAAGGAGTTCAGTATTAACTGGCAAGTGAAAATAATGAAAATACATTCAACTAGTTGCTGATAGCGAAAATGACCCATCTACTGTCCGTCCTTGAAAGTCGCGCCTAGCACTCGGAAACCATTTCACTTAAAAAAGGGGTGATGGGTTGTGAGTGAGAACTTTCCGAAGTTTTCAATTTAAAATTTGCATTTGCTATTCTTTTGACGCATTCAACTGAGCTGCGTATTTGAAATTAGCACCGTTCTACGTTGTTTTATACGGCTCAAAATGCTTCTTATTAATCTTCCCCTCGTTATTATATTACAAATCACCTCTATTTTGGTAAGTTCAGAGAAGAATTGACGCATGCGTAAATACGCAAAAGGTTTTACCTAAGAAAATCAGACAGTATGCACATCATTTATTTAATGGTATGTTTGACATTCGGGTGAAAAAAAATTAACGAGGAAAAAACCTGAATAAGCATTGCAAATGATTGATACACGTGTTTCGGCGTTACAAAGAGCTTCTTTTCAAGCACTTTTGCCCGTTGTTCTTACTTCATGAGCTCACAGTTTTGTATCGAGGGAATTTCTTGCAGCCCTCCAAAATTTTATGCATTCATTTATCTTGTTTTGAGATTTATTAACGTTTGCAATTTATTAAAACCGAAAATAGAAAACTATTTTCAGTTTTAAGGTATTTCATGCTGGCAGGTCTGCGTATTGGATGGATGTTGGCCTCTCATTCTCAAAGATGTGGGTTCAAACACAGCTCCAGTCGGTGAACTTTCAAGATGAAGAAAATCGTGATGGTTCATGTCAAATAGTTTTGCTCCATTCAAAAGATCTCTTGAGTGCTCGTTTGGCCTTGAATGCTCGTGGAAAATTTAAATTTCTAGTACAGTTTTGCATCATCTGGTGGAAAAACTGAGTGTCAAAAGTCACGGCTACCTGCAAATACACTACAAAAAGTAAACTGTTGTTTTTACAGTATAATACTGGCAGCAGAGGTTCCAGTTTAAAACTGTAAAATGCACAGTAATAAACTGTAAAACTAGCAATTTTACAGTTTATCACTGTAAAGCAGCAATTTTACAGTTTATCACTGTAAAGCAGCTATTTTACAGTTTATTAGTGTAAAATTAGTATTTTACAGTTTGTTACTGTATAACATTAGCTGCATTATACTGTAGAAACAACATGCATTTTTTAGTGTAGGAATGTCAGTTCGCTAGGTCTGTAGATGCTGAAAAATCAATACGCAGTTCTATTACGAAACAACTTCCTATTTCGATTAATGTTTGTTATTTTGAGACTTTCCATTCAAGAGATACAAAAATCTTTTCATGAACTAGCAATGAAGTAATTTTAAGGTACTTGAACGAAATATTGTTTAAAGTGAGAAAAAGAGTGTATAAAATAAAAACTGTGTAATGGCACATAAGGAAATCTGGAAAGTAGAGAAATAGTTTCTTTGCAGTGTTTCTCGAGGAATAGTTAAAGATAAATAAATGAAGTGAGTTAGGTAAAACTAAATAAATTTTCTGTAGATACGAGAGAAAGATGCATGATTACTAGGGTGAGTCGAAAAAATCGATTTTTTTATTTCGAAATCGCATTACCTCTCAAAAGTTGTGGTTTAGTATCCACAACTTGGGAAAAATAAGAAAAAAATTCTAAGTTGACGTCTTCGGTTCGCGCATGAGGCTCAAAGTTGGAAAAAATGTGTTAAAAATGGAAATTTTCAAAAGGAAAAAAGAAAAAAAAAATTGTAACTTTTTATAATGCAACTGTCATAAGCTGTAAATATTTTGTGCATTTTTAATCTAAGAAAATATTTTATAGCTTTTACATACCATCATTAGTTTGCAGAACAGCCTTAAATTGGTCTAAAATCGCCTACAATGTCAAATTTCGAAAATATCGATTTTTTTTATTTCGAAATCGCATTACCTCTCAAAAGTTGTGGTTTGGTATCCAAAATTTGGGAAAAATAAATAAAAAATCTAAGTTGACTACTTCGGTTCGCGTATGAGGCTCAAAGTTGGAAAATATATGCTAAAAATGGAAATTTTCAAAAAATAATTTGAAAAAAAAGTAATTTTTTTTCTATCGAAACTGCTTTAAATTGTTAGTAGATAACATAAGTTGAACCCAAAAAATTATATATGACTATTAGAAGATACATTCTGTTTGTGCATAATGCTCAAGATATGAAAAAAAATGCCAAAAACTGAACCAGAACGCACTATGTCGGCGCTGTGCCGGTATATTTTTGTTCTACAGCCGACTTTTCTAGACATTACACATATTCTAGGAGACAGTTCAAAGTCCCTGCAGTCTGCACTCCCTTTGGTTGTCACTTAGTCAGCTAGACCCGCCAAACGAACAGCATCTTTAATTAGCAACTGAAAGTGAATCAAAAAGTGCAGCGTGTTTAGCTTTGGGTGAGTTTTTTTTTGTAACTTTATAGCATATTTTTATGCTCAAATTTTGTTATACTGTTCTCCGTTCTCCGAATAATAAATAATGGAACCCCGGAAAACTCCTAAACGGTTAATTATTTGTCCGTTTTTTGGTGCACCGAAAGGGTTAAGTCAAAGTGTTTTACCCACATGTGCAGATGTGTTGTTAACTTGTTTTGAAGAAAAATCGCAATCTGTAAAAGGCGAACCTTTTTCAAGGATTTCAGATTGCATATCTGCTTAAATAGCAGAAATTTACTGCAAAGCTTCTATACCAATGTACACAGTGGTAATACCAATGTGCGTTCTCTACCAATGTACAGATGTATAGTGTACATCTACAAGAGATTGGCTTTTTAGCACAAGAACACGAAAAATTCATTGCACATCTGAAAGAAGCAACGTCAAAAAGTTTAGACTTCGCTTAATTAACAAAATGATTGAGTTTTGTCTTGAAGTTCAATTTATCTTCATCACAACTAAATGACTTTCTCAAAGTGTAGTATTATGGTAATCCTTTATCAATTTTACAATACGTACATGACTGACCGTTGGTATAGAAGCTTTGCAGTAAATTTCTTCTATGAGCTATGCAATCTGAAATCCTTGAAAAAGGTTCGCCTTTTATAGATTGCGATTTTTCTTCAAAGCAAGCAACATCATGTGCACATGTGGTTAAAACACTTTGACTTAACCCTTTCGGTACACCAAAAAACGGACAAATAATTAAACGTTTAGAAGTTTTCCGGGGTTCCATTATTTATTATTCGGAGAACGGAGAACAGAAAACAAAACTTGAGCATAAAAATATGCTATAAAGTTACA
Organism: Uloborus plumipes; assembly: GCA_038373865.1. NCBI lineage: Eukaryota > Metazoa > Arthropoda > Arachnida > Araneae > Uloboridae > Uloborus > Uloborus plumipes. The sequence continues at coordinate 129,844 of JAXGGA010000659.1, forward strand.
AAAAAAAACTCACCCAAAGCTAAACACGCTGCACTTTTTGATTCACTTTCAATTGCTAATTAAAGATGCTGTTTGTTTGGCGGGTCTAGCTGACTAAGTGACAACCAAAGGGAGTGCAGACTGCAGGGACTTTGAACTGTCTCCTAGAATATGTGTAATGTCTAGAAAAGTCGGCTGTAGAACAAAAATATACCGGCACAGCGCCGACATAGTGCGTTCTGGTTCAGTTTTTGGCATTTTTTTTCATATCTTGAGCATTATGCACAAACAGAATGTATCTTCTAATAGTCATATATAATTTTTTGGGTTCAACTTATGTTATCTACTAACAATTTAAAGCAGTTTCGATATAAAAAAAATTACTTTTTTTCAAATTATTTTTTGAAAATTTCCATTTTTAGCATATATTTTCCAACTTTGAGCCTCATACGCGAACCGAAGTAGTCAACGTAGATTTTTTATTTATTTTTCCCAAATTTTGGATACCAAACCACAACTTTTGAGAGGTAATGCGATTTCGAAATAAAAAAAATCGATATTTTCGAAATTTGACATTGTAGGCGATTTTAGCCTAATTTAAGGCTGATGTGCAAACTAAAGATCGTATGTAAAAGCTAAAAAATATTTTTTTAGATTAAAAATGTACAAAATATTTACAGCTTATGGTATTTGCATTATAAAAAGTTACAGTTTTTTTTTTCTTTTTTCTTTTTGAAAATTTCCATTTTTAACATATTTTTTCTAACTTTGAGCCTCATGCGCGAACCGAAGACGTCAACTTAGGCAGGGATTCAAGTGAAACAGCACTGCGATCGCTTCGAATACCAATCGCTACTGGAAGTGAATTACATTATCATCAACTTAACTTGGCATGACGTCACTACGGGTGGAGCCAATAAGAGCTCACAAGCACTCAGTGATCTCCTCTTATTCGCCAAGTAGGCTGTGACGTTTTATCTAGCTCGTTTTTCATAGGCAAACGTCACGATGTTTTTATCAAGAAACGTTCTAAGTAATTCATTTCCAGTAGCGATTGTAATTTGCGATGGCCTGTTTCACTTGAATCCCTGCCTTAGAATTTTTTTCTTATTTTTCCTAAGTTGTGGATACTAAACCACAACTTTTGAGAGGTAATGCGATTTCGAAATAAAAAAATCGATTTTTTCGACTCACCCTAATGATTACGTTAGATCGAAAGTCGTGATTGGAATATATTGTTGAACATGATATAAATTTCAAAGTTATATTTAGAGTTCTAAAGAGAAATTACATTATTGCAGAAATACCAATTAGCCGCATCTATAAATTAGTTAGATAACAAGTAATGATAAATTTTTTGAAAAGTAATTGTAGTAAAAAAAGTATTTTGCAAAAAAGTATCTAATTTTGAAAATAATTGATATCGAAATATAAAGTTTGATCAATTTTTACATGGATGATTCTACAAATACGGGAATATTTCTAACATGTAGACTTCAAAAAATTAATTTCAAATTAAAGATCTGAAAAAAATCAGCAAAGCACTTTTTAATTTGCAAAAAAATAGAATATCAGCAGAGCATAAATGTTTGTATTTTATTGTATTTTTGCATTTTTATTTTTTTGAAGGCATGTAAATGATAAAAAGGACATGTGGATGACACAATGGGTATGTGAATAACACAATAAGTATGTGAATAACACAAACACAATAGGTATATTAATGAAACTTTTTAACCTGTAAACTGTTAGACATAATTTTTAAAAATTGTACTGTCATAGTTTGGCTTTTGATTCATTCACGGGTCTCATATTGGGACATGTGAATGACATAAAAAAAAGGGCATGTGAATGACAAAACACAAGTAATATGTTCTCAAAAAGTCATATCTGAATATTTTTTCGGCTTAACTTCGAATAAGAACCCAAAAATGTAAGATTTAGGACTATTCAATCATCAAAAAAATTTTACATGTACATTTTACTTGCATTTTGTAGGCCATGTTAATGACAAAGATGGAAAACACTTGCCTTGAAAGTTGAGTTTAGCTTGCTTTTTATCAAAAAGTAATTGCAGAACAGCAAAATTAATCTTCAGCCAAGAATAACAAAGTTCCATGCTTCATTTTAAGATGTGTTGCCAAATTTTGAAATAAAACATTTTAGAGAAAAATATCTGTACTTTTCAGACATGTGGATGACTGAGAATCTCTGGGACAAAGTTTAGACTAATTTTTAGAGATATTATTTTCACATTATTTTGGATTTTTTGTGGTTTATCTCTTGCACACATTCACATTTATAAATAAAAAACTCTTGAGAAAAAAAATCACTTTTTTTTTTAATCTATATTCCATTTGCTGTGAAAATTGCACCTATGGGACAGGGCATGTGGATGACATTTCAATGTAATATTTTATTTTTAATTGAAAAATAATTAATTATTGACTTTGTTGGTGATCAGAATTATAGAACAAAAGACGCATAAAAATATTCCCAAAATAGTTTTTTATTAAATTAAAAACAAAAAGAGCAATCAGAATGGAACCCAAATTGGCCCATTTTTGTAGAATCACCCATATATATATTTTCAAATAGTTAAATGAGAATTTATTTATTGACTTTAAAATGATTTTTGTAGAATTTTACACTTATAAAATTGCCTAGTAAAAACAATTTTCCATTAAATACTCAACATTTTTTGTATTCTACCACTTAACGAATCCTAATGAAGAGATATTTTTTATAAGACCGATAAGTTTCGGGTTGAAATAATTTAAACTATCAAATATTTAGGAGAAACTTTATTAAAATAAATTACACAAAAGCAGATATAAGTCACAAACGGTATTTTCTGAATTAAGGACTGAAATGTTGATACAATTTTGAAGAAAAGGAAGAATGTTAATTTTAATATTTTCATAGATATCCTCATGTTTGAACTTATTTTAATAAATATTAATTTACTAATGTGATATTTTAAATATTTATTTTTATCTATTTAAAACATACTGGGTCATCAGAATTATCGATTTTAGCTATATATTTGTCTATTAACTATAATAAACTTATGATACTTAATAAAAAAAAAGAGGTTTAAACTAGAAAACAGATATTTATTTCCATCGGATGTTGCCAAGTTTTTTTCTTTTCAATTTATTTTAAAACCAGTAAAATAAATATAAAGTAACAGATTAATTAAGAACTAGAGAGTACATCTGAAACACTCTGAGGTGTGTCCTGTATATCTTCGTACACCTAGTACAGCACTGAAAACAACCTAAGTGAACTAACAGAGATGATAAAGCAGTAGGTAGCCGCCCCTAAACCAGGGCTAAGGCAGAAACATGCAACACACCTACAGCTCGTTTATTCCATCCATGGACTGCAAGTTCGTGCTTATTATGCACTCATCAGCATGGAATAGGAATTAAACGAGCTGGAGGCAAAAAATCTCTTATGGAGCAAAGAGAGCCAACTAAAACTGGTAGCTAGGCTCTCTTTGCTACATAAGAGGTTTCTTGCCTCCAGCTCGTTTAATTCCTATTCCATGCTGATGAGTGCATAATAAGCACGAAACTGCAGTCCATAGATGGAATAAACGAGCTGGTGGTGTATTGCATGTTTTTGCCTTACCCTGGGTTAGGGGCTGTAACCTACTGCTTTATATGCGAGCTTCACCTAAAAATTTTCGAGTTGTACCGTACCAAGTGCGGTCGCTCGCTGGTGTTCTAATTTCACATTGGCTACCAATTTTTGTTGGCTCTCTTTGCTCTATAAGATGTTTTTTGCCTCCAGCTTGCTTAATTCCTATTCCATGCTGATGAGTGCATAATAAACACGAAACTGCTGTCCATGGATGGTATAAACGAGTTGGTGGTGTATTGCATGATAGAGATTATTCAACTTCTATAGAACTAATGGACATTATTCAAAAATGATGCAAAGATGGTCTTTATTTCATATTCAGAGGATGCTGCTAAAAAATTAAAAATCTGCAATCGCTTCCTGTTGCACGGAGCATATTGCCGGAGAAAGTCTCAAGACTCAGATAAGGAGGCAGAAGGAGCTACAATAATAGAGAGCTCAAAATGGCCAGACTGCAGTTCGTCGTAACCGGAGAGATAACTTGCTTCTTGGAAATCCTTGGGTTATCCAAGTCGGAATTTTTATCGAATAATTACACCGGCTCTGGATTTGATTGTAAAGTATCAGAGGAAGTGAGAACGGAAAGACAATATTTGCACTATTAAACAGGCTTAATTGGAGATAGATATACATAGATTGCCGTTCTAATTTGCTTGTTTCTCCCGTTCGTGGAATCCCGCGTTATCATGCATGCCACTTTGTTTGTGGTAAGTTTTCAATCCTATAATTCTTTGTTGCACGTGTTACATCATCATCGTTAAAATACGTAACTTTTTGAATACGATTTAACTCTTTTTACCCCTGTAGTTCAAAAAAGAAACAAAATTTGCACTACTAAGCAGACTTAGTTAGCGATTGATTGTTGCAGTTTTTATTTGCGTGTTTCTCCCGTTTGTGGAATTCCATGTTATCAAGCAAGCCACTTCGTTGTGGTGAGTTTTCACGCCGATAATAATTCTTCGTTGCATGTGTTATATCATCATATTTTCATAAGCATTGTGTTGAATACAGTTTCACTTTTTTTATAACTATTTCAGCAGTTGAAAAAAATTAATTAAGTCTGCACTACTAAGTAGACTTAATTGGAGATAGATATACATAGATTGCCGTTCTAATTTGCTTGTTTTTACCGTTCGCGGAATTCCACGTTATCATGCATGCCACTTTGCATGTGGTAAGTTTTCACTCCAATAATTCTTTGTTATACGTGCTACATCATCATCGTTAAAACAAGCAATGTGTGGACTACAACTTAACTCCTTTTATCCCTATCTCACTTGTTGCAAAATTAAACTAAATCAACAATGAAAGTACATAAATAACAATACTAATAATAAATTAAATGTGTTTCAGACATATTACAGTTCACGCAATCAAAGATTGCAATCGGGGCAAATTTCTGCTTTAAAATAATTCAGTGTATTTTTTAAGATCTTTTATTCGTATTAAATATCATACGAAAGAAATATTAGAGCGATTCCATACCAACTCACCGAGAAAAAAAAAAGTTGGTCGCACGACCGACTCGGATTTTTTTTTTTTTAATTTGGTACACAGATTGATGGTTTAGAGGTATGAAAAATCCCAAAAGGAAAGTTACCTGCTCCACTTATTTCCCGAGATACGGGTCCTCAAAGTTTGTCCGGACCTTCAAAATACCAAAAAATTGATGTTTTTTAATAATTTTTTCTTAAAATTTCTACTCATGCAATATGAAAGTGTTTGATATCTACGGAAACTAGCTACTCCTGGCATTCAGAAAAAAATATGGCAATGTTTATAACGGAAAATGTTAAGGTACAGCACTCTTAGAAGTTGCCATCACAAAAATTTGATTTTCCCGATTTTGTTAAAATTGAGGAATTTATTCCAAAAAAAGGAAGACATAACCAAAGGTTTACTCACTTTCTGGTAGTGTACAGATGTTTACTATAAATGGTTACACAATGCATAACTTTGATTTCTCACTCCTTCTTGGAAATATTTTAGCTTAAAGATAAGCCATAAGGCAAAAGATGCGTTTTTGGCCATCTTGGCAGCCATTTTTCTCATAAAGGGGGAGCAGTAGAAATTTTAATTTTTTTTTTAAACAAGTCACTGATATGTTAGCTATTCACAGGAAAAGAGTTTACTTTTGGTTATTTCTCCCATTAAGAGATATCCTGCTGACAGTATATGCATGTTTTTCGCGACGACCATATGCTTTTGTTCCCCCTCTCATGGACTTAAAATTAATTGAACCAAAAAATAATGATATATTTATTAATAGCTGTATTATCTACCCAATATGTCATGAAGTTTAACTTATTAAATCATTGAACAATAAATTAGATAATTGATGAAAACAAGAAATAGTATTTCTCTGATGCCTGAGCATTATGCATTCATAATTATAAAGCACTAAATACTTTCTTGAGAAATTAATTAACATAAAGGAGCTCTAAATATTTATATTATGAGCAATACCCTATCTTGTGATTGGGATATTCCTGTTTTTAATTGAAGAATTTCTTGAATATCACGTGAATATCAGGAAAATAAATGAGGTCTTTCCGTTTGATGTAGGATATTTTATGACAAATTTCATTTGATGGGCTACTAACTGAGCATGGTGATAAAGAGCTATTAATTTCAGCATCGAACTCCATTTTACCTTATTAACAGTTAAATATTTACAAAATAATTAAATAATTTAATATAAAGCCATGCTTGAAGAATTAAAATTAGTGCAACTAATTTATTCCCATACTGATCTTTACAAAATTGACATCCGTTGAGCACTGATAAGAACTGACAAGAAAAAGTTTACTCACTAAAATATTAGTTCACATATACTATAAAGTATACATTCTATTTTCTACAAAATAATACTGCAACAAAGAACAAGGGTATCCTCCTGTTTATAGCCATAAATCAGGAACATCCAATCACAAGATTGGGTATTGCCTATGAGATAAATATTCGAAGCTCTTTTATTTCAATTGATTTTTCAAGAAATTCTTTAGTACATACCCCTTTATACCCTTGTTCTTTGTTGCAGTATTATTTTGTAGAAAATAGAATGTATGCTTTATAGTATCTGTGAACTAGTATTTTAGTGAGTGAACTTATTCTTGTCAGTTCTTATAAGTGCTCAACACATGTCAGTTTTGTAAAGATCAGTATGGGAATAAATTAGTTGCACTAATTTTAATTCTTCAAGCATGGCTTTATATTAAATTATTTTGTAAATATTTAACTGTTAATAAGGTAAAATAGAATTCGATGCTGAAATTAATAGCTCTTTATCACCATGCTCAGTTAGTAGCCCATCAAATGAAATTTGTCATAAAATATCCTACATCAAACGAAAAGACCTCATTTATTTTCCTGATATTCATGTGATATTCAAGAAATTCTTTAATTAAAAACAGGAGTATCCCAATCACAAGATTTGGTATTGCTTATAATATAAATATTTAGAGCTCCTTTATGTTAATTAATTTCTCAAGAAAGTATTTAGTGCTTTATAATTATGAATGCATAATGCTCAGGCATCAGAGAAATACTATTTCTTGTTTTCATCAATTATCTAATTTATTGTTCAATGATTTAATAAGTTAAACTTCATGACATATTGGGTAGATAATACAGCTATTAATAAATATATCATTATTTTTTGGTTTAATTAATTTTAAGTCCATGAGAGGGGGAACAAAAGCATATGGTCGTCGCGAAAAACATGCATATACTGTCAGCAGGATATCTCTTAATGGGAGAAATAACCAAAAGTAAACTCTTTTCCTGTGAATAGCTAACATATCACTGACTTATTAAAAAAAAAAATTAAAGTTTCTACTGCTCCCCCTTTATGAGAAAAATGGCTGCCAAGATGGCCAAAAACGCATTTTTTGCCTTATGGCTTATCTTTAAGCTAAAATATTTCCAAGAAGGAGTGAGAAACCCTAAAAATTTATTGCGTAGCAATTTACACGGAGGATCTGCACACTACCAGAAAGTGAGAAAACCTTTGGTTTTGTTTGCCTTTTTTGGTAATAAATGCCTCAATTTTAGCAAAATCTGCAAAATCAAGTTTTTGTGGTGACAACTTCAAAGAGCCCTGTACCTTGGCAATTTTCATTATGAACGTTCTAGTATTTTTTTCGGAATGCCTGGAGTAACTAGTTTCCATAGATATCTAACACTTTTATTTTACATGAGTACGATTTTTTATAAAAAATAATTAAATAATATCACTTTTTTAGTATTTTGACTTGGCGGACAAACTTTGAGGGCATGTATCTCAGAAAATAAGTGGAGCAGGAACCTAACAATTTGGACTTTTCCATGCCTCTATATGATCAACATGTGTGCCAAATTAAAAGAAAATCCGAGTCGGTCGTGCGACCCCCATTCGGTGAGTTGGTATGGAATCACTCATTAATAAGTTTTAGTTTTTTCTATGTTTTAAGCTAATACATGAAGAAATGATTACAAAATAAATTTTCTATGCAGTAAGAAGCGAGTGTGATTAGAATATTTGAAAATATAAGATACCGTTAAAAAAAAGAAAAAGGGGGAAAAAAGCACTATGGGGAAAAGAGAGAGAGAGAGAGAAAGAAAAAGGAACACCCCCCCCCCTACTTATTTTAAATTAGACTAAAGGAAAATGCAAAATATATTCTAGTTGAATTTGAATTCATTTGGAAGAAATTCTTAGTTTATTTATGCGTTAAATTTTAATTATTCAACAATTATCGTATCTAAGAGTGTAAAGATCACTCGGTATGATGTACCATCAAGCTATGTAAATACATGGGTCAAATCCTACCGCAGCGACACGTCATAAGCTTCGCTCGTCATATAAAGCAAATTTCATTAGGCTAGCCATTATGGCCCATGTGGCGCCACGTGCCTTGGAAAAAAAAATTAACTCCAAACCACAGTAAAGTGAAATTAATTAAAAAGAAAGAAAGAAATAATAACAAAAAAAAAAAAAAAAAAAAAGAAAGAAAGAAAGAAATAATAATAATAATAATAAAAAAAAGCGGAAATTTGTTTCGTAGTTAGAAGGAACCCCGTTTTCAACTCAAAAAGGTGTGAGCTCATGGATATAAAGAAATCCGACAAAAGCAAACGTTATTATTCTACGACGTTTTTGTTTTTAAAATTTTGTTTTTAAGCACTAAATTATTTACTTCTTATGAAGAACTTTATAAACGAGTTTTTAAACAAATCTTCATTGGATGTTTTTTCTTTTTTTTTCTTTAGAGGATAATTTCAGACGGCAGATGATGCTTTTATCTTTGATAAAGTAATTTCCGATGTCGAAAGATATTTTGAATTTAGTAAACGCTTTTTGTTCCTTGAAAGATCGTTTGAAATTAGTTTATTTTCAGGTACTTACAGAAATTTTTGAACATCAGAAAATATTTAAGACTTCGTAAAGTTACTATGTCAGCAAAAAAATGGCTCACAGAGAATATTTTATGAGTTTGCCAAACCTTTTATCAAATTTCAGAGCATTCATATAAATCTGAGTAGTCAATAAATAGTAGTGATAATAAAATAAATACTAATCAAATAAACTAAAGAACTAACAAAACCTCTGCGATTTCTCAATAATCTATTTCTCAACTTTTTACTAAGTTTCATTTCAAAGCGTTTTAGTTAAATTTTGAAAAAAAAAAAAAAAAAAAAAAAAAACACTAACTAGAAAGATTTTAACTAGAAAAGCAATTATACAGCAGACAGGAAATTAGATTGCCACAGAATCCTTTCCATTTATTTCTCATTTTCTTCCAAACCGCAAGAGGAAATTAAGCGCTCTTACCGCATCATCAACTTAAGAGAAAGGATACACTCCAAAACGGATTCTTGCAACATGTGGTTTTTCTCAGAAAGAGGGATTTTTCGCGACAGAAGAAAAATGTTCTTTCACATATCGAATACTTTTGAACACTCTCCTGCAACTAATTTGCTGATAAATGGTTACATTAGCGAACAATTGAGCAGATATAATGATTATATTTTTAGTCAGCTATTAATTAGTTCCATGCTGGATTATTTCGTGCTACAGGAAATCATGGTATAAAAATCCTTTTGGGTAAGCGTATGACATCTTACCTTAGCAACTGGAAGCACATATTATTTTTCTTTGATTTGATATGAAGCACTCTTGGAAATGTAGAGTGTTTATAAGATTTTCATCAGTTGTGAGCAAAGTACACGGCTTCGGGGGATGTCGTTCATAAAACAAGACATCTCAAATTGACAAATTATTCAAGTCCAAGAATCATGCTTAATTTTATATAAAATATTTTACTACAGCCATACACTTTGTAAGAAAATTCCGAAACATTACATATTATTCCCGGGTAACGTTCCGGAATTTCACAGGTTTTTACCAGTTTCCAGTGAAAATCAAGTATTATTGCGAAAACGATTGAGTTGCTAGAAGTTATATAAATGCATACTTCTCACTGTTGTGAGAGATATTTTACCTTCCAGTGTCAAAATGTACTCAACGTTTTAATTAATTGTTTCGCTTCCAACGTAATTATGGTCCGTCTAGATTCGCTTCTCCACAACTGAGTGTTATAGGCCAGAAGTTGGTGCAAAATTGAAACAACTGCAGTTAAATAAGTTGTTCCATGTTTGCTTACAATTCTGCATAGCAATACATGCAATATACCACCAACTCGTTGATTCCATTAATGGACTGCAGTTTTGTGTTTTTTGTCTCTGCTTTAGCCTTGGCATAGGGACGGTTACTTACTGCTTTATAATTCTGCATAGCTTTGGTCTTATTAGTTAAAATGCTTTAGAAGCTTTCTCGGTAAATCAGGATGATGACCAAACTATTACTATAAAAAGTAAGAGGAAGTTTTCTTTGAAAGGTTCCCCAAGTAGCATCAACTCATCGGATTTTGCTCGGCCGATCATCGAACTCCTTGTAAACTGATCCCGTAACGCACGACGACATCGTTCCGATCAGAGCACGCTTTTCGATGAGCTACTTTTCATCGGAAAGCGATATCCTTCCGATCAACTTTCCCGATGAAAATAAGCCGAGCTATACTCCATCGGAAAACGATATCCTTCCGATCAAGTTTTCCGATGAAATTCATCGGCACGGGACTGTTCTGCTCGTAAATTGCTCCAAATCTCATCGTATTTCGAGCAAAACTCATCGGATTTTGTTGCTCGGATTCTGTTTGGCCGATGAGACAGATTGGATCATCGGCCGATGAGAATTTCATCGGGTTTCGATGAATGGCCGATCATCGGCCGATGAGATGCTGCGGCTAGGGTCTTATTTACTCTAAAAATGTGACTAACCATTACTGGGAAATATTTCGGCTAAGATTTTTCGAAGGTTCTTCCTCCCCCTCCCAATACGGATTAACCTTAAATTAGTGGGAGGGAGAGACATACAGACAGATAGACACACAAATCAGTAATTTACCCCATCTAAGCCAGGGCTAAGACAGAACTACGGTGTATTATTAAGTAAATAGACACGTATTTCCCGCATCTGAAAAGCAATACTTTCAGCTGTTTAAATATATTCAATGTTCGTTACATAAAAGCTTATTCTTGACTCGTTTTATTTTGGAGGTTTTTTTGTGGAAGATTGAAGTTATTTTCATGGGTTATGAAATTTATTGCCTTTTTTTTCTCTTTTACTGGATAATAAGATAAACGTTTTTGGATTATACTTAAAGACCTTCTGAAAAAGTTCAATTTTTTAAAATGAATACAACCTATACAGTGAAAACATAATTATAGAGAGTGAAAAAAACTCCAAATTAGTTTTAAGTGTTTCAAGTATGTTTTGATCATTTGTTTTTCTTTGTTTTGTGACCTATAACTACGAGCCTCAATCACCAAGAATTTATTTTGACCTGCGAGAAAAATAATATAACTTTGATAAGTCCTATTGGCACACCGTTACTAAGGAATGAAAAAGTATTGGCACTTTTTTAGAATGAAAATTTCATTTTAACTACCAAGAAGAAATCGTTTTTCTTTTCGTTTTTTTTTTTTTTTTTTTTTGCACAAATATTCATCCGTTTTATAAGTTGCATATTTCTTCTTTTTTATGCAATTTCATTTCAAAACTAAAAATATAATTCTCATAGTTCGTATAAAGTGAATTATAAAAGGAGAATGTGCAAATAACTTAAATGACTTCAACAAAACTAATTACTTCATTCAATTCAGCACTATGTTGTCCGGCAGTATATTAACGAGTTTTTTTCTCCACTGTAGACTACTCAGGAAATTCTCTATTCTCTCTGTAGGAATTTCTCTATGCTCAATTTATTTCATTTAATACACACTGCTTGAAAACGTTTTAATTTTCCTTAAAAAAGCTTATTTATTAAAAAATGCCCCCTCCTATTATACGGTTAACCAGATCAAATAAAGATGCTTGAGTATCAGAACTGTTATTCTGTTTCGTTTGTAAACAGTTTCTAAGTATGCATTATATTAGCATTTAGCTCTGTACTAAGCATTGTTTTGTAACCTTATGATGATGATAATAGTAATAAATACTTTAGAGGATAAAATTTAGTTTACTTATGCTTTTGCCTTTTCTTTTTTGCTTTCTTAGTTGGAATATTTTGTCATCTTAATAGAAGCAATACACTACGTCAAAATATTTTATGGAAAAAAAAAATATAAAGAGCGTAAAGCAAATGAATGTGAAAATGCAATATTCAACTAATTATTATTTCAAATTGGATATTAATAACCGGCAAAAAAGTCGATAGCCAACAATTATTGATGAATCCCATTAACTTATCCACTAATTGATGGTTTGTTACCAATGCTGTATGGTGACATATTTTGTTATTATTTGAACTTATATATCATAATGAGCAAATTTTGTGAAGAGACTAACGTACGTGGCATTAAACAAAATTACAGTGAAACCTCCCAATAAGGGACACTCAGGGGACCAAATATTTTGTCCCCCCTTAACTTGAGGAATCCCTTTTTCGGAGGCATTTGATTTGATGCGGGCAGTGCATTAACTCAGCATAATTTTATAATGCATGAACGGAAACAGTTAACATTTGAAAAAAAAAACACTTAAAATATTTCACACCCATTATATAAAATTCAGAATGATCCAAATTTTTTAATTTAAAATTAAAGTTTATTCAAAAAATTGAAAATTCCCAAGTATTGTAATTTGCTACAGATATTATTCTGAAATACTTCGTTACATGATTTTTTTTTGATATCATGTAATTTACAGTGCAATACAATGTACAAAATTATGCTATACAATGTACAAAATTATGCTATACAATGTACAAAATTATAATTAGTGTTCACATTTCAAGTTTTCCTTAGAAAGCTTGCCAGGACCGTTCACTATCTGTTGGCAACGAGGCAGCATGAATAAATTGATTAGGTGCATGCTAGCAAATTGCAACAAGAATTTTATAATATACTAGCTTAATACCCGGCGTTGCCCGGGTGCTTATTAATACAACATAGCATTCAGGGAAACAAAAGTTTGAAAGAGTTCTATTCATATGGGTATAAAATAATTTGCATCAATCTGTCTCTTAGGTACAAACTTTGAAAAAAACTAAAATATTGCAGAAAGTTAAACGTTTACAGAAAAATAGTCTTATCAAAAGGTGAAAATTAAAGATAAATGTTGTCTGCTTTGCCGCGTTCACTGGCATGAAATATATGCACATGGAAGTGAAAAAATTGCATCAATTTCACCCGCCAAATTTAAAATATTAACTTTTCTCTATTTCGCCTAAATATTAACTATTCTCTTTGTAGGTTCCCACCTACAAAGTAAAAATTATTATAACTCAGAAATAAATCTATTTCTCGTTCTGAAGGCTTATCTCCATTACAGACGTAACTGTCGTCGCATTGCAAATTTGAAATTCAAATCCGTGGTTCTTTTTATAAAGTCCACATGAATTATGATTGTTTTTTACTTATTTCAATGATAAAAGGAAATAGGTGAGCCTTAAATTGAAAATTCATTACTTTAATCGTAATCATTGTTGGAAAATACTCATATTTAAAAATCTTAAATTTCATCAATTTGAATGCTAAAAGGCCTATCTCGATTACAATATAAATAGGCTAGATTCTTATAAAAGGGTCATTTTTTGACAAAAAAATTAAATTTGAGCTTTTTAGATTTTTTAAAGTTTCAAGACCCCGCCTATGAGAATTCTAGGGCATCAAGGAACCTCTGTGTCAAGTTTGATGAAAATCTGACGCAAACTGTGGATTTGTATAGAGAACAAGTATATATACATACACTCATTTTTATAGATATAGATACTTGAGAATATGTACTGTACATGTTAATGGCAGACTTCGACCAGTCAGTATTAAAACATACACACACACACACACACAAAAAAGAAAAAAAAAAAGAACCTTGAATTCTAGAAAATGCAATACTTATTGTAGTTTTTTTTTCTTGTGATTGTCCCTTTAGTAAAGTGTCGCTTATTTAGAGGCAAATACTCGGAGGTCCCTATTTGAAAGGATTGGGACCTGAAAAAATATCTCTTAAAAAGAGGTATCCCTTAAAGGAGGAACTATTGCATTAAAAAAAGCCACTCTGCACGGAGTATTAGATTTAGTCTCGTAAGCGTTTTAAGATTTTATCAACTCTGTTCAACAGATGTGAGACTTACCTGCGATAACAAAATCCTTCTGCCGCCGAAAACACTCTTTGCCGTTCGGTCTCAGGAATATGGAATATCGAATGCCCGTTGAACAGTTCTATCTCCGTTCTTTCCGGCGACTGAGTAATAATAATTGAAAAGGTCATTACTCACAAATACCACACCAATGATTCCAAACCCACAATAACGCGGGTGACAACCAATTCAGGTTGCCACAGTATGGACGGGTTCTCCGATGCTTTTGCTGTTGTTCTTTTCGTTTTTTATTTTTTTTTCTCTCTCTCGTTTTTAATCTTTGGCGACCGTTTCGTTGGAATGAAGTCTCGCCAGAGCGTGGAACGAAAATGACATCACGAAAGTCAACAAGTTCAACATCCCCCTCCCCTCCGCTCCTCTTTATCTTTTTTTTCGTCTGAGAAGCTTTTAATTCGAAGATATTTCGGAATTACTTGCGGTGAGCTGTTAGCAGACATCTTTTTCAGTAGTGTGTGACATTAAAAGGAAAAGCTTTAAATACATTAAAAAACCGCAGTATGATATGGGAATAATGCTCAATGGCACAAAAACGAGTCTTGGTTTTCTAAAATTTCTTAGAAATTCTTAAAATTTTGTAAAAATTTTACATTACAACCAAATCCTATAATTAAAAAAAAGAGTAAAAAATTTTACGTGCAAAAATTTATGTCATCATTAAAGTTTGTCAAGTTATTCTCATAATGCTCATGAATTGACAAAAAATGAATAATTTCCCTTGAAAAGTATGTGATTAATTTCGGCAAGTTATAATTTTTTGTTGAATTTCAATAATTATTTATTTCTCTTTAATTTTCCATTGTAAATTAGAAGACATAAAAATCTTCATTCATATACAATTTTAATACGAAATATTCCTTCTTACTTTTTTATTGTATTTTTTCCTAGAGAGTAACTATTTATTTATTTCTAATTTTCATTTTAATGTAAATAACTTTTTAATCATTCATTATTTTTACCTACTGTTTATTGAAGTTAATTAATTCATTTATTTACATTTTTCAATTAAAACTGAATAACAATTTTATCATTTATAATTAATTCTATTTGAATTTCAGTAATTAAGTAATTTTCTGAATTTTAAAATAAATATAGTTAAGTAGTTGTTGTACAATTTTCAATTTCAAAATAAATGTTCGTTTTTACTTGTTTAGCAGTTTATACGTTGAAAGTAGTTATTATTTATTTATTACAACCGAAACCGAATAATTATATAATTTTTGTTGACACTTTATAAAATGTTTCTTCAAAATTATTTATTTCTTTATGATTTTCAATTAAAACTGAATTTATATTTCCGAATAATATTAGTGTAAAATATTTAAATACGTATTTTATATTTATACTATATTAATCACATTAAATTTAGTTAAAATCAAAAACTTATTGGTTGTTTCCTGAATTTTTTTGAATGTTAGACTTTATTTTCTTCCCCTCAATTTTTAATTGAAACTAGCTGAGAAATTGTTTAATTATCCACAATTTTAATGTAAAATTTTTTATTCTTTTCCTTAAAAGACATTACGTATTATTTATAATTTTAAGTTGAAACTGAAAATATATTTAAAAGATCATAATTTTTGCTGAATATTCATTAAAAATCGTTAATTTCGTCATTTACAATTTTCAATTGAAACTAAATTACGAATTAATCATTTATGACTTGCTTGAAAGTTAATATTAATTTATTTCACTTTAATTATTGAATAAAAATATTTTAGTAATAATTTATTATTTTAATTTTAGTATGAAATATTCGTTTTTATTTATTTAGCGCTTTTTCCATTGAAATTTAATTTACTGTTTTATTTATTTATTTATTTGTTTATATTTAATTTACTGTTGAAACCAATTTGTTTTAAGCTGTTTATAACTTTTATTGAATGTTCACTGAAAATTATTTAAACATAACTTTTAAAATGAAATTACAACTTAATCACCCCTAACTTTTATAAATAATAGATTTATATTTGTTTCTCATTAATGCTTAATTAAAAATAATTCAGTAATTGTATTTATTTCTTTCAATTTTAGAAAAAACAAATTTTTTCTTTCTAACTTTGAATTTAAATTAAATGATAATTGAATCCTTATTGGAATGTTTCTTGAAAACATTTTTCTTATAATATTCAATTGAGACTAAAGAAAATTTAATCTTTTATAATTTTTATTGAAATGTCAGTACTTATTCATTGAAGCTAACTTTTAATTGGAAATAATTAAGTAATTGCTTAATCACTTACAATTTTACTATAAAATTGCAAATGATTGGACTTACTGGAGAAATTAAAAAAAAAAGAAAGAAAGAAAACAGCCAAAAATTCGAGAGAACGACATAGATTCTAAATACATTTTTAGTTTTTAATGCCACAAATGGAAAGAAAAGCTATTATTAAAAATTTAATATGTTTTCCCATGTCATGTACTTACGCATTATTATTGTAGAAGATTCACGGCAATGGAGCTAAGCATAAATTAACTGTTTGAACAAAAACGTGTTCGGTATTCGCATAAGTTATTTTGTGAGGCTTTTCAATTCCATGTCTGTGAAATAAAAAGTTTGAATTGAAATGCTCATTACAACGATTGTTTTTAATTTACTTTATGTATTCAGAATCAGGCGAACTGAATTCTTTAACAGTTAAACTTTAACTAATATACTTCTGCACTCTGTACTATAACTAACTATTTAGGTACAGAGTATTTACAGTTAATACTATACGACCATTAATTGCCTTAGGGGACTAAAGCTTGACTCTTTCACGTACACAGCGCCGCTCAGAACTTTATAATAGTATTATTTTGTCTAATGTAGAAACTGTTCCAATGCCAGGCATCCTTCCGCTAATGTCCCATTTAAAAGTCGAATATGAAAGCATATTCTTAAAATTCTTAATTTCTATAACATCTCAATTCGTTTAATTTCCACGGAAAGTATAAATCTAAGCGTCTTAATTTGTTCAGCAGAGTAAGATTTCTTCTATAATTGAAACAGTTCCACCCACCGAGTTATGTATCTTTAAAGCACGGGATATTTCATCGTCCTGAAACTATACGCTGGGAAAACGGGACAGGCTTTCTGAAAACAGCAGGACTGTCTCGTTCAAAACGGGACTTAGGGACAGGGACACCTCATTCGTAGGTCAGTTGTAAAGGAAGATATTTTCTTGCTATAAAGTTATTTGTAATTAAAAAGTGTTGCATAACCAGGAAAATGTTTCACGTGATTTCAGAAGAATACTTAATATTGACAGAGGTTTTATCTGCCTCTACTTACTTTCTTTAAACTTTATTGTGGGTTATGAATTTCACAAAAAGTAATCATCATAAATGTGAACTTTTGGATTCCATCATTCGACTCTCCCTAATTATTTTAAAGATATCTGTAAGTTATCCTTAAGAAAATTTCTCAGATTTCATCCTTAATAAGCTTATCAGCTTTTTGAAATAATTTTTTTAAATATAAAAAGTAGGTTAAAAAGGTTTTTTTTTTTTTTGTATTTTTTACTCATGCATGGTTTTCTGCTATTTTAATTCTGTGACAAACACTTCTGGGCAGTTTTGTTAATTTAACTTTTCATAAATTAAAAGTGATTGCTATTAAACTGATTATTAATGATGAGAACATTTCCAACTGATTATGATCATCAGTAAATCATCTAAGCTTCCAACATACTTACCCCTGGAGTTAACTACATATATACACATTCGAAATTTTGTCAGAATCCTTTCTTTCTATACAAGTATGAAGATGAAAATGGATTCTGATTTCGTACCAACCAATTTCGCTTTTGTTTGATACAAATTCTGATAAATACTTTGTAACAATTTTGTCAAATCGTTGCTACAGGCTGATAAATTGCATAAGAAAGCACCAACTCCAGTCCCCAGGTAATTCTTTGCTCCACATACACGTCAGAGGAATGCCGTCGCGATTGCTCTTAAGGTCGTTTGAAAGGAGGGTTTCATTTGTGTGTGTAATTTCTTCTCTTCCTCCTCCCTATTGCATTGCGAATGGAGAGGGAAATACATTTTTGAGGGTGTTTTGAAACCATGTCTGAGACTCATGGCGCAGGGGAAAAAAGAAACAAATGAGCTTGTATAAAAGTGCTTTTAATTTTCAAATGCATTCCTATTCAGAAATTAGGTTAATTCTTTTTACCGTATTTCACTTTAAAATTTCAAGTTAATTTTTCACAAATGAAATCACTTTTATTGCTATAAAGTATACACTAAAATGAATGTTATTTTTACAGTATAATACAGCTAATTTTATAGTAAGAAACTGTAAAAATTGATAATTTTACAGTAATAAACTGTAAAAATTGATAATTTTACAGTAATAAACCGTAAAATTGCTAATTTTACAGTTTATTGCCGTGCGTTTTACAGCTTTAAACTGGAACCTCTGCTGCCAGTATTATACTATTGTTTTTGCAGTATAATGCAGCTAAATTTAACGGCAATAAACTGTAAAATTGCTAACTTTACAGTTTATTACTGTGCATTTTGCAGTTTTAAATTGGAACCTCGGCTGCCAGTATTATACTGTAAAAACAACAGTTCAATTTTTGAAGTGTAACGATGTTTGTTAGCCCTACTAAGCCACGTGCGGTGTTTTTGCCGTGGATCACATAACGAATCGAAGCATGAATTTTTTAGGTCAGGACAGACTTCAATTTTATTTCCGGTGCATAATGCAGTTAAAAATTTAAATTACATGGAACACAAATACATTTGACGAATAAAAGTGTTGTTACTCTGGCTGCACCTTTTCTGGACGTTTGAAAAGTCTGTTTGCATGGAGCTGTGAAAAAATATAGTTAGCTGCCTAACAATGTTAAACAAATTAAAAAGTGAGTGAGAGTTCAGTTTTAAAGTATTTAAAACTAGAAAAAATCTGTTTGATTTCAAACAGGATCATCATCGAATAACTTGAAGAAAAAAAACCCTCATAAAAGTAAATGCGTATAATTTGTGTTTTCGCATTGCGGTTCAAACAAATTAATAATTAGAAAAAAGTAACAAAAGGACGGGAGTAAAGTGCAAACAGTCATATTATTCTCTATTTAGAAGCCTCATATCATTGAAAACAAAATCGATTGAAATTTTTAAATATTTCAAATGTATCTACTTTTTTTGCTAGTAAGTGTAATTATTTTAGATAAATTAAAAATGAATGTTCGCTAATTTTTGTTAAACGTGTCTCCGTTTTATTACCCCCCCCCCCTTGAAAATAAATATTAAATTCAATAATTCAACATCATGTTTGAAGAGTGACAGAATTTAAGGAATTGAAGTGCAACCGCACATATCTACACTGTAAAAAATGAATGTTGTTTGTATTACAGTATAATACCAGCTAATATTATAGTAATAAACTATAAAAATTGCTAATTTTACAGTAGTAAACTGTCAAATTGCTAATTTAACAGTTATTTACTGTACATTTCACAGTTTTAAACTGGAACCTCGGCTGCCAGTATTATACTGCTGTTTTTACAGTATAATATAATTAAATTTTACGGCAATAAACTGTAAACTTTCTATACCAGTAAGAAACTGTAAAATTGCTAGTTTTACAGTTCATTGCTGTGCATTTTACAGTTTTAAATTGGAACCTCTGCTGCCAGTATTATACTGTGAAAACAACAGTTCATTTTTTGCAGTGTATTCCTACATGAAAAAGAAAAAGAAAGGAAAAAAGTTTAGCCTCAAAATGATGCTTGGTCGCCAAATGTTCTCCTCATCTAAATGGAAGATACTCTAATCTTTTCCACCTATGTTCCTTATCTGCTCTTCCTCCGTATTTGCAATGGGTCCCTGCTGATAGAAAACTCCGGATGACATTGGATTCGATAATAAAATCACAATGTTGTGAAAGGAATGCTAAAAAAACCTCAAAAAGTGCCAGACGGAAATAAGTTTCAGTGATTTCCACGGTGATGAGGAATGTCTGAAATGCAAAAAGCCTCACGTCGTACTTGATATATATCAGATTTCATTATGATTGGGGCAGATTAGGTAAAAAGGTACGTCGTATCATTCTGCAATAACAAACCAATAACTCTCAAAAAAGTGTTAACATTATGGGAAATTCATTGAAGTTTTCTATCGTAATAAGGTCGTGAGAAGGATTTCTATTTTTTCTCACGACTTCTTTCTTGGAGAAGTAATGAATGATATTGATGAAATGACTCTTGCTGCGTTTTTTTTTCAATGCTTAAAAACAATTAAAGGGTTTTTTTTTTACCAGCAGTAATGAATTTCTCACAGGTTGAAATCTCACATAAAAGTGTTAAATCGGTACCTATAGTTTTGCTTTTATGTAAAAAAAATAGCACATTTCCTTGTTCTTTTAACCCTCTTTAACTAAGTTCTCACCATATACAAAAGTTTTCAAAACAATTTGATCCTTATTTTTAACCCCGCCCACGAAACAAGGAAGGGAGTTATAAGTATGACGTGTCTGTGTATCTGTCGATTTGTGTATCAGTATGTGGCGCTCTAGAGCATAAACGGATACCGATTTTGATTCTTTTTTTGTTTGAAAAAAGAGTTGATCGAAAGTGTTCTTAGCTAGGTCGCGTCTTTGGATGACTGTAATTAACGAAGATGTTAATAACAAAACCTTTAAAGTGTTTTTAGCGATTTTTGAAGTGAAAACATACTTGAAAATTGAAAATAGCAAAAGAAAGAGAATTATGTTTCTGTGTCCGATAGAATGTGTTTGGAACTTCCATGCTTTATTAGGGTGATTCAGAAAGGTATGGAAAAAAATAAACTTTGTATTTTTGTCGGTCTTACCCTCTTATTTTGTGCCACTATATACACTGATTATTTGTGCAAAATTTTGACAAAATATATTAATATTTAGAGGTCGCTCAAACACCTTGAAATTTTGTGATATTGACAAAAACTTGAACGTAAATGATAACTATGGAAAAAAGTAGCCTTAGTATTTTTGTTCATCTTACCGTCTTATTTAGGCCTTTATATACACTGAGTTATTTGCTCAAAATTTTAGTAAACTATATTTACATTTAGGAGCATTTCAAATTTTGTGATAGTGGCACAAATGCGAACGTAAATAATAATAATAAAGTTATTTTATTGCTTTTTTTATATCTCTGAAGAAAAAAAGCGTGCAATTACAAAATGAACTATATATCTGAAAAACCAATAAAATGCAGAAAAGTATGAAAACTAGTAAAATACGGAAAAAATATAAAAAACAAATTTAAATACATTAAATATACAGTAATTCGCTCATTAATTCTTGCAATACTTTTTAAGGTTACTTTTTTACAACTTTGAAAATTTTTCTGTGTTCCTGTACCACTTGAAGAAGTAACTGTCTTTGTTTTTCGTCGTTAGTGATAGTCTTAACAAATGCTTCAATATGGGCCATGCCACGCTCCTTATTGCCGTTTACAATCCTCAGTTTCTTTGGTAGTACAAAGCCTTGTTGGTAGCTATCTTGAAGATTCCAATGCTCAGGATCAAACAGCTGATATATATTTTGAGTTTCTTCTTTACATGAATACGGACGCTGAAAATGTTCCCAAATCATTTCTCAGTGCTTGCACAAAAAGGGTTGCTGAGAAAGGGTTGCTCTTAAATATTCTTTCCCATTAACGATAAGTTTATGAAAGTAATAACATTCATATGTTACGAATACCTTTTCTTTGTCCGACTGCAAGTTTTAACTGGTTGTGAAATATCCATAACTTGAAGCCATAAAGAATCTTTGACATAGATATAAAACGAGGAACCGCTCCTGGGACACGAAAACATACACCAAAAGAAGGTGCTCCGCTCAAGAAAATCGCACTAAGCTCTAGTATCTTCCTTGGACACTTCTTTTACATGGGTCATCAGATTTTGACTTTGGGCAACTTCCATTACTAGTTGCACGTTGCTCTGAATTGGCTAACAACTCCTCAACCTCATCGTTTCTCACTCCAGGTTTAAATTTAGAATGTTTTATCCTTGACTATGATTGCGGAAACCGCTTAAAAAGCAGTATTGCAGATCCAATGGCAGTGGATGGTTCCACGCAATTGCGTGAACACCGCATTTGACATTGCACGCAATCAAATACCCCAATTCTACCTATTTCTTGGTTTATCGGTCAAAATACCGAGAGACCAAGACTAGAATTGACTTCGGTTGTAATACCACAGAAAACACAATGTCTAAAATATAATGGCGGAAAACACAATATAAAAATTGCTTTCCTAGTTTTTTTTTTTTTCCCAAGTTCAATCATGCTCCAACTTTAGTACCGGCACTGCATGTCGTATCGAAACACATACCACGTACGAGCTCAGTAAGTTCCAATTTATCTAACTGGTTATCGCATAGCAGCATTTGCCGTAGCAATTCCAGTGCCTGACTAACTTACTATAACCCAGAAATCAATCATCAATGCTTGTGGTCCTGATACTAATACTGCTATGAAACCCACCGATCTTCCTTCATTGTCCCAATATATTTTGCATAAGTGTTTCGTTCCAGTGAATTATCAAAGGAAGTCATAGATTTAAACGACTTTTGTAAGTTAACGGCCGATTCAGAGAGAATAGTTTGCCTTTACCGTTTTATGGACGTTGTCAAATCCTCCCCATTTTGACCCATACTTTGTACTGTAGCAGCTACTATCAAAGTGGCTTTCTGTCACTTATATTGAGCCCTGTCTAGAGCGGATACTAGGTGTTTTAGCCGAATAAACTCATACACCTCAAACAATCGAAAAGAAAACGGAAACCACAGCCCGAGCTTGCAGCTGCATTTTCTACCCAAACTCAGGTAAGAGATGATGCAGCTTTGGAGCGGGAGGGGGGGGGGTCGTTACAGCTCACTTGGAGCTATTATTTTATTGACTAATTACTTAGTAGAGTAATTTAACATTTAAAATCATACCATTTTATATGAAGAACGATATTATTTTGGGTAATGAAGTTATATACTCCAACTCTCGAAATTGCTAATTTTCAACAGAATTCGATCGCGTTGAGCGACCTCTAAATATTATTCAATTGAGCTAAAATTTTACACACATCACATTCATGAATAGTGTAAAAAAACTGCGGGGTAAGATCAAAGAAATTCAAAAAAATTTTTTTTTGAATCACCCTAATGCTTTATAGAACTCGAATTGTAACGATTATTAACAAATGCGGCTAAGCCTTTATTACGCGATTGGAACCCGATGCTATTTTGTTGACCGACAAGGAAAGAAATTTCAATGATTTAAAATGTTTATCTGTTGCTAGTTTCTATTTGTTATCAATTAAAAGACTTGTAATTGATTTTATTATGAGGATTGATTCTTTGAAAGAATTTTCAATTTTTCATCTTTATTCTTCTTTTGCGACTAGAAAATTTTACTGGTAAGGATTATCTTTCCTTTTCCGTGTTTACCATTACCGTTGGAAAACAATTAAAAATACATAAATTTAAAATGCTTTCCGACCATTAAAGTTCGTTTTAATTTGAGGTCGACGATCAGAGTCGTTTTTTTTTTTCATTTTAAACCCATTCACGCCCAGTAGCCTAAAAACGTGACGCTTGTTAGTTCATGCATACAAAACCTGTAATGGGTATATCAATTTACTAAAGCTGTTTTTCACAAGTTGAATAGTCCTTCGTCTTGAGAAAACCAGTTAGAGCCACTATTTGGACATCAGAGTTTATTTATTGACAGCTATTTTCAGACAAATCAGTCAAGCAACGATCCAGCATATGGGTATCCACAGAAAGTAAGTTTATTTTTGTAAACTTATTTTTCATAAAATTAAACTATTTTAAAATGATTTGCTTAAAATTGATTATAGATGCTTTCTGTGATGTTACTTTGAAAAAGTAAAGTCAAGTAAGGTCGCATTTTGCTCCATATCTGCACAATATCCCATAAACAGGACGTTAAATAACTTAATAAATATGGCAACGGCGAACTATTTTAAGCCTAAAATGTGTGTAAACCATTCCAAGTAAGAGTTTTAAGCAGATAGAAATTGAAAAAAAAAAAAAAAAATGTTTAAAAAACTTGGGCATAAATGGGTTAATTTAATATTAGTACTTGTTACTGCAAAGTGTTCTAGTTTGATTCATTAAAATGCCACCTGTTTACTTTTGCTCCATGGAGAAGAGAAAAAAGATCTCCTCCGACTCCACGAATGTCTGAAAAAAAGCGTTGTAAATCTATTTTTTGTGGTGTTGGCAATCAGCAAATTGTAATGCACCTAGGCGTCTTCAGTTCTTTTTTATTGCTGAAATTGAAAGAGGGAAATTAAATACCTGAACATCATTTTTCTTGTGATGAATTTGAGGAGTTTCGTGGTTTAAATCTCTCGTTTGGAATTGAACATTTACTTTTGGATACAATTTCTTTCGCATTGCTAAGGATCTCGGTAGGAAGTCCTATTTGAGAAGATTCTTTAATTACATGAATTTTTCAACATTTTACAGTTCGATTTTTGGGGGCAATTTGTGAATGATTGTTTCATCCTACGAAAGAAAACATGAAATATTCAAGTTTTCGCATTCCAAATTGTAAGTTCAGGAATTTAATTTTTTGTTATAGTGTCGTATGAATATCGGCTGTGAAGATTATCGTCAAATTCTCCATTCAGTTTTACGTACTGTATAAACTACTTGTTTTGTTTTTATTTATTTGTATTTTTGTATTACACGTTATGGTGTTATAGCAAGGATTTCAGAAAATTATTTATTTACTGTTATTAAAGTATTCATCGTGTTTTCTTGGCGATGGTATGTTTTAAAAGTAATGTTAAAAAAATTTTTTTCGGCGGATTAATCGAAAAAACTGGCCGATTAATCGTTGTACCTCGATAATCAATACTAATAATAAAGCTGGAAGTTTGTCTGGATTTCTGTCTCTTTTTCTGTATGTCTGTTACGCGTGTAAGGCCGAGACCGTTTGGTCGATCTTCATAAAACTTGGCACAAAATCATTTGCTGCATGCAAAAAGCACCTCGAAGTGTTTTTTTTTTTAAATTCGATTTTGCTCTTTATTGATTCTAGTTAAAAGCTCATTTTCACATGAAGTTTATAAAATAGGGGGAAAATACTTCATATACATTTTAAAATTTTATGCCATTCGAAAGCTTGGAATTTTTTGTCTAAAATGCTGTTTGTTCGAAGTTTCTGCGAGCATTATGGGGAGCTGTAATAATTGTTTTTAGCATCCTGGAATATAAGGATTACCGTTGAGCAAACCAAACGATTTTAAATGAATAAGCTTGAGAATAAAATCAAAAGTTATGGCGGAATTGAACTTATTTTCTCAACGGAAATTAACTTTTGTTTTATTGCCATGATTGCGTCTTTTAGCCGCCTTGTTTTTTTTCTTTTTTCATTTTTTTGTTACTTTGTTTTACAGCGTTCCAAGTTTTATTTTCACTGTTAAATAAAAGTCGTCTGTTTTTTTCCCTTAAGTTTTAATGAATAATATTGCTTTATTTATTCACTGTTTGCTTTACATTTAAATGGAACTATGATTAATGACATGTTTTGCCTGAGGTGTGGGCTGCAAAATTTACATGTGCTCACATAGCTTCTTTTCTATCTTTATTGCACGAGCAGAGCTATGGTACACCTAGTATCTAATAAAAAAGGTAACCAGGCATTTAAAAAATTCAATTTTTAAATGTTTTTTTTTCTAAATTTTCAGAATAACAAATTTTTTTTGAAAATTAGTGATCTCTTATCAGGGGGCTCTTGACTTTATGAAAAGCAAAAGTAGCAAAGTAGTAGTTTGGTATACAATGTTCGATTAGATAATGATACTAAAATGATTCTTGAAAAAAAAAGTTTTTCATCAAAAACGGGCATTTTAAAACCCTACTCATCAATGACTTCGTATGTACCTGCTCAGTTTTCTACTCTCTGGAAATCTTTGTGCGATAATCTTTTGTGTTATCATTATGTTCCTTTAACAGTCCTAATTTAATTATTGCTATTGCAATTTTAGCTTTCAGAGATAACATAAACGTCAAAATTACTTGAATTTGAAATAAATTTTATGCACTATCACCATACCTATTTGTGTAGTAAAGTTTCTAACTAAAACTAAACATTCATTAGAATTACATGTGTACGAAGAATAGCTTCAAATGCGCATATCGAAGAGTACATACAGCTATTTTGTTTCAGCTATTAAAAATAAATCATTTAATTGGCTGTAAGGAATACCTGCAGAGTCCGCATGAAATTTTTATTATTAGTTTAAGTGGAGCAATTGAAACGACTTCAGTGGAGAATTTTGTAAAATTTTTCAGTCAAAATAACATTGATTTTATTAAGGGATATGCATGGGCGAAGCCAAAAGGGGGCACGGAGGGGTAATTGGCCCTCCCTAGGTAGAGCATTTTTAATTCCTCAGTTGTTTTTCCCAAATTTTTACTATCCTCAGAAATACACATTTTTTTCTTTACTAGAGCCCATTCTCTCCTTCTTTTAGAAATTTTCATCAAAGTCTATGAGCAATAAAAACTTGTACGAAATGGAAAAGATTTTAGTGCGTTAGTTATCACTTTCTTTATAAGCATAAAACTGCTTTTAGACTGAGTTCAATGAGCCATGTCATTCAATGCATTCAAGAAAAGAGCAATTAATTTTCTTTAATGCATTTAGTAACGTCAAATCCCTTGCGTGTGCATTCCCCCCCCCTTTAACTATTATAGTTATTATGTATACGTTCCGCTTTAAACAAATATCAACGTTTAGGGAAAAAATCGTTGGTAATTGGACAAAAGCACTTAAACGCTATTACTGAAATTAAAAAGAATTCATTCAAATAACGTATTGTTTAAAGAAGTATAACTTCTAACGTGTGCTTAAGTGAACACGCAACTTTTTTCTTCAAAGTTGTTTTAAAAATGGTTCAAACTAAGAATTACTCATGCTCTTGCACATGACGTCTATTATGAAAGTTTCAGATGACTATTCATTGCAAGCTTGAAATTTAATTGCCGCATTACATTTATGCACGCATAAAGGCTAAGACCTTTAAAAGTTTTGACTTAAAAAAAAATAGATTTATGGAATTTGGCTACTGCTTTAGAATTTTCTATGTTATACGAAAATCATTGTAGCCGGTCTGATATGAAAAATGTAATTTGACATGGTCCAAATTTTGACTTTCAATTGTAAATAATAGTACTAAAAAATGAACTGAAAATTTGAAATAATAATAACGAAGCTCATCGATAATAAATAACACCAAATTAATTGATAAATTAAATTACCAGTGAGGTGCATAAATAAAAAACGGACCAAACAAGAAAAGTTAATTATGATAGCAAAAATTCTAGTGAGCCAAGCTGAGGTTTAGGCAGGGATTCAAGTGAAACAGCACTGCGTTCGCTTCGAATTGCAATCGCTACTGGAAGTGAATTACATTATCATCAACTTAACTTGGCATGACGTCACTACGGGTGGAGCCAATAAGAGCTCACAAGCACTCAGCGATCTCCTCTTATTCGCCAAGTAGGCTGTGACGTTTTATCTAGCTCGTTTTTCATAGGCAAACGTCACGCTGACGTCAGGATGTTTTTATCAAGAAACGTTCTAATGTAATTCATTTCCAGTAGCGATTGTAATTTGCGATGGCCTGTTTCACTTGAATCCCTGCCTTAGTTGAGTTATACGTAAAAGGTCAGGTGGAAAATGTGTCAAAATAGAAGATTTAAGTGTGCTCGTGTCAAAACCAGCCAGTTACACTTTCTGACTAGTAAAATAAGAAATATCGACTGAAATTCATTTATAGATTGATAGAGAAAACTCGAGCTAATTCAAGATTTTTTTAAAATAAAATTTAAGATTACATAATTATTGGTTTTTTAAGAATGGATCTAGTCTTAGAAAACTAGTAAAAGTAGAATGTATGAGCAATAGTTTCTTTCAACTTTAATTTTGGTCCAATTAAGTTTCCCTTTGTATGAATGTTAAATAATCAAGTCAGTTAAGCTTTTAGAAAATAAAATGTGCAATTGAGCGATAAAAAAATTAACAATGTTCAAATAAATATTCATTGTCAGGAAATTTAGGCAGGGTATGTAAATGACTCCACGCATAAAAATGTAAGCATATTTTTAAAATCATAGTTAAGATAATTACAATGACTGGCTTTTGAGGTAGTTTTGGATAATTTGAAAACTAGAACGTTTCAAGTTTTTCGTTAAATTTTTTAAAATGCAGTAGAATGAGTGAACGATAAAAGTTTTAATACTGAAATTTTGTGAATAAAGTAAAGAATTCGCAAAATCTGTCGATCTATGCAATTTATAAGGAGGACAATTTATACAGTAGGGTGGACCGAAAATGACTTTTTTTTTATTTAGGTGATGGGTATTGTGAAAAAGGTGCCATTAGGGGAGCAAAGTGCACATAAAAGATTTCAAATTTTTTGGTCAATTTCTTGATCTGCCGCAATTGCGTTCAAGTTTGGGGAAAATGCAGTTTTTTCGAGATTTTTATCAAATTATTCAAAAAAAAAAAAAAAAAAAAAAAAAAAAAAAAAAAAAAAAAAAAGCTATTTTCAATAACGGATAAGGCAGAAGAGGTATCGTTGGGGGTATAGAAATTTCATAAAGAATTTTTGGTCTTTGGTATAATTCTTTCGTTTTCCATTATTGCCTAGATAAGATTTGGCATTTTCCTGTTGTTTTCTACCTTTTAAAATTAAATTGTGTCAAACCGTTAAAATGCTGTTTTCGCTGTATTTATCTGAAATAACTACATTGTTTGTCACATATAATGCATTTTAGATGTTAGGTGCTAAACTTTTTTTAAAAATAATTTCTTAAAAATCTCAAAAAACTGCATTTTTTCCAAACTTCAACGTAATTGTGGCAGCTCAAGAAATTGACCAAAAAATTTCAAATTTTTTACATGCACTTTTCTTCCTCAATGGCACCTTTTACGCTATACCCCTCATCGAAAAAAAAAAAGTTTTTTTCGGCCCACCCTACTATACAGTAGATTTAAGAATTTTATATAAATAACAGCATTTTTGCATGCTTTATTATTGAGCTCCTTTTCACTTCAAATACTTCACAGCAAAATGTTCTTAAGCTAAATTATAGTCCAAGAATATAAGTGTGACGGAATATGAAGTAAAAGCCTCAATATCGGACAAAGAAAATTCCCCTGCATGTATTCAAATGCAGTTATGTTTTCAGACTACAACTGTTTTACCTAATATGCGATACATCATGTAAAGTTGGCAGTTCAGAGGAGTACTTTTGTAAGGTGCGAATAGAAAGAGGTTTATAATAAATATCTTCATGATTGAACAAGAACATGCGCTGAACTTGTCCGTATAGAAATATTTTCTTTTCTTAGTTATAAATATTGTCTTTGAAAATTGAAAAAGAAAACACTGTATCACTCTTAAAGATAAATTTCAGAAATCACAGTCTAAGCTAAACTATTAGTTATTTTCTATTAAAAGTTATTTAGTTATTTGTTCGTTTTATATACTGAACAAGAAATGAAGGAAGAGTAAGGGAATAAGAATTTATGACTCCTTTGAAAATAAATCTTATTTTTAATAAAGTAATTTTAGGATATAAAAATCATGTTTACCAAAATTATGTTCCTCAATTAAAGTCCCAAGTTCAAGGATTTAAATATCATGTTCCAAAAATTTACTTAGAGGTAGTACAGTAGTATTTTGTACTGTACTCCAGAGCTCAACAAGAACATATGAATTATGTTCTTCCAAATTTGAGGGCAATTAAAAGTCTGATGAAATCTGAAAGTCATAGGCAATAAACATAAACGCAAGAAAATTATTTTATTCAAATAGGAACATCGAAATAATGGAAACAAATTCTACAGATGGAAAGAAGTCAAAACAAAAATAAACATTTCTGTGTGATTACATTTTCAAAGCACCCACAAAAATGAAACAAGTTGAAGAACATTATCTGCTTTCAAGCAAGTACAAGTTATAATTCGTGAAATTCTAAGTTCAGAGCCTTTATAATGAAATTAGTTAGATATTTTTGGTTTAAGTAAGAACTATGGCGATTGAAAGTATAAATCAATTTTGCACAGATAGGCTATTGAAAGCCTGTAGATAGCGACTGATGTTTTCAAACAAAAGTTATTTAATACCTGATTGGGGGGGGGGGGGTGTAAAAAGGTTTGAATTTGTTTCAAAGAGGTTTCGCATATAAGCTAACGAAATAGTAAAATATGAAAGAGTATGATAATCAAAAATACAGCTGTCGTAAAAAAAATGATTAAAAATATCACATTAAGAACAATCTAATTTGAAAAGTACATGTATCAAAAATATTAAAAAAACGGCTTTATGAGTATGAAACCATTCATATAGTATTTTGTGATATTATAACAGTAATTAGATACATACCAAGTTTTAAATTTAAGTAGTGTATAAATATATCAATAAAAAATTAATATTTTCTCATTTGATATTCTTCAAATGTTATTATGTTCAAATGTCATTAGTTATTTCTTCAAATGACGTTAAATAAATTAAGGAGGTTTTTTTAAAAAAAGTTCAGAAAAAAAAAACAATATAATATTTGAAATTTATGCTACTGATTTTTCAGCTAAAAATTTTGTTTTCAATTGATACCAGAATTTAACCACAATGAAGTTTAATAGCTGGGGGAATGTATTTTTACAATCAGTAATAGAAGAATCTGAATGTTTTCCACAATGCAAGAAATTGTTCATATATATAAGATGAAGCCATCAAATGTTTCCAAAACCTTTTGTCTTCACATGTTACAAATAAGTTCGCCCATGTAAGCATAAATATCTCCCCATTCAATTCCTCTATCACATTTGAAACACCTTCCCCTCTTTCCACCACGCTTTGTGAAAAAGTATAATGGAATCTAATTAAGTTTTTCAGCTTTGGAAACAAACTGATAGACATCATTAGATAGGAGTTCAGGTTCTTCCCAAGCGGCGAAGTGGCCACCCTTAGGCAAGAGATTGTAGGAAATCATGTTCGGGAACTGTTGCGTCATCAGGAGCCGAGGCATCATGAGAACTTCGTATGGGAAGACGGCCACAGCAGACGGAACAGTAACAGGGTACCTAAAGGAAAAAGAATAGAACAATTACAGATAATTTTTGGCAAACAGTAACGACACCTTTTTTTTCTGATAGAGGAATGTGACTGACGAGAGTTGAGTGACAAGGGTTTAACTCTAATGAATTAAATCTAAAAAGACAGACAGCGCCCCAGCGGGTTACTTTTGCATTACACCTATTTTCATTTTTGTAAAAAAAAAAAAAAAAAATAATAATTAAAAAAAAAAGCCAACTACTACTTAAACTTTTCTGAGAAATTTTGCATTGTTTATTTTTAAAAAAATGTGCACCCACAAAGTGTACTACTGGTCTCGGTTGAAAAACATTTTTAATGCAGCAGAAAGTTTCATTTGAATCAAGTTGAATAGTATATAGATTTTCCCCGTTAGCGAAAGTCCATTTCTTGTACATAAAGATAAATATGGTCATTCCTGCCTCCTTAAACAAATTGAAAAAATATCATATTTGGATAATTTAATAATAGTTTCAGGTCATATGAGTTCGCAAATTCAGTGCACTAATTCAAGCAAAAATTTTGTATTGAATTACCTCTCATGCTTCCCTCTTAGTACATCATTCATGTTTTCTTTGTAGAACCTTGCAGCTGCAGTTGCATTGTTATTGATCCAGTAAACCATGACATTTGTCAATAATTGATCAAGCGTAAACTTCTTGGTAATTCCACCGTCAGGAAGATTCAAGTATTCTGGATTGGTGCACACTGGAATTTTCTCTAACAAGTAGGCAGCCATACCAGCAGGACTGTCCGCCATACCACAACCTGTGAGAAAAAAAAATATTTTCAAAGCCAAAACATAAAACTTTAACCTAAATAATAAAAAGATTGAGCGTAGCATATTCTAAAAACTTAGAAATTGCCATGTAATCATTTGCATTGACATGAAAAGTAATTTAAGTATTATAAATAAACTATTATTGGAAGAAAAAAGAACCCCTACTTAACAAGTCAGATAAGAAATTGAGTAAAAAACCTCTGCTATCAAAATATATGTAATTGCTTCTTGAATTTATTTCTCCGTAATTTTACATCAGCCTCGGAATAAAAGAAAAATGTTTTGCCTCCTGATAAGTATTGCAGCTCAGCTTACGCAAAAGGTATTATAGAAACAACTATTGCCTTGTTTCTTAAATATTAAAAAATCTTGTCCCAATCAAATCTGCCAGACAGATCTTATAAGAGCTTACAGGTGCAATCTTCACCATGTTTTCTGAAATCAATGTTTGCTTTTTTTAAATTTAAATATATTTTTTTTTCAATTAACATTTAAATAAAAATAAAATTAAGTCATTGCAAGTTTGTAAATATCAGGGAGAACAAATTTCGATTTATTTTACGAAGGTTGACCAATTTTTATTGGAAATATTATAAAATGGATTACACGAGATAGGACCTCAATTTTGAAAAATATCAATTTACACACACTAATACTAATATCTAACTTAAATTAAATGGTGAATTATTCTGGCATTCTTATGCAGAAATGCCGATAGATCTATGACGAAATTTTTTTGATCGAATGCTGAATTAGGGCAATTTCACGATAACAGAAATATTAGCTTTTCACAAAACAGCTTACAACCCAAGTAGCATCAACTCATCGGATTTTACTCGGCCGATCATCGAACTCTCCGTAAACTGATGTCGTAACGCACGATGACATCGTTCCGGTCAGTATCCGAGCACGGTTTTCGATGAGCTACTTTTTATCGGAAAGTGATATCCTTCCGATCAACTTTCCCGATGAAAATAAGCCGAGCTATATTCCATCGGAAACAATATCCTTCCGATCAAATTTCCTGATGAAGATTAGCAGAGCTATATTTCATTGAAAAACTATATCCTTCCGATTAAATTTCCTGATGAAAATTAGCCGAGCTATATTTCATCGGAAAATGATATCCTTCCGATCAAGTTTCCCAATGAAAATTCGCCGAGCTATATTCCATCGGAAAACGATATCCTTCCGATCAAATTTCCCGATGAAAATATGCCGAGCTGTATTCCATCGGGAAACAATATCGGTTCGATCAAATTTCACGATGAAAATTAGCCGAGCTATGTTTCATCGGAAAACTATGTACTTCCGATCAAAATTCCCGATGAAAATATGCCAAGCTACAGAAAATTGAAGGTACGGGGTCTCTGGGGTGCTAAATGTCAAGTTACAGATTTCATCGGAAAGAGGTCGTAATGATCAAATTTTCTGATCATAATTTTCCCTATCTCAAATTTTTATTGAATATGCAGTGTTGGTCTCAATAATCGTAGACTTGGTGGAGTGGTGGTAGAGCGTTGGCTTTCCGAACCGATAACCCAGGTTCGATCCTGGAGTTGGCCAGTCGCACCTGGTTGGGGGATCGCACTACGTCTGCAAAAGGTTGTGCCTCTACTGCAGCTCCATTTGAAAGAAAAGAAAATGATCCAAAATTCATCGCCACGGAACTAAACTGCTCGTATATTGATCCAAAATTTATCGCCACGGAACTACACTGCTCGTATATTGATCCAACTCTCATCGTATTTTGAACCAAAATTTATCGCCACGGAACTACACTGCTCGTACATTGATCCAACTCTTATCGTATTTTGATCCAAAATTTATCGCCACGGAACTACACTGGTCGTATATTGATCCAACTCTCATCGTATTTTGATCCAAAATTCATCGCCACGGAGCTACACTGCTCGTATATTGCTCCAACTCTCATCGTATTTCAAGCAAAACTCATCGGATTTTGCTGCTCGGATTCTATTTGGCCGATGAGACATATTGGAGCAATTCCAGATGAGAACTCATCGGAATCCGATCATCGGCCGATGAGAATTTCATCGGGTTTCGATGAACGGCCAATCATCGGCCGATGAGATTGTGCTGCTAGGGAAAGACCAGAAATACGTTAAATCCTTGTTTTATTTGATGAAATTTCTGAATAACCTGGTCTTTACTAGTATATCATGCAATTAAATTTTGAAGATTTCTACAAAAAATATGTAATTTTTACTATTTTCTCCGTAACGGACGTATCTCATAAGATACAGACGTTACAGAGCTAAAAAAACCCATCATGTAAACAGTTTCTGGAAATCATCATAATAATTGAAGGGGCAAGTGGATAAAGGTGATGTGTGATAATTTTTGAAAAACTTACCTTTTACAATGGATGAAGGTGATAAGGTAATTTTTTTTTTTGAAAGCTTTTCTAGAAATTTAAAAAAATGTCACTTATCACCTTTATTCACTTGCCTCTTCAATTGTGTTTGTGAGTTTAACACAATGAAACGCACACCAATTTGAATTTGTGTAAATCGGAGAAATTCAAATGTCATATATCACCTTTATCCACTTTCCCCCTCAATTACTGTATTTTATACAAGTAGTCCTCGTTCTTGCAAAGAAACAAGAATCTTACATTTTTGGAGTCTTTGCAGGCTGTTTTGTGACGAAATTGATACTCTTTATTAAAATAGAACTGCCCATTAGATAAAAATCATTAATGTATATTTTTTTGAACTCTAAAACCCTCTTCAATGCGTTTCAGCTTTAACTGAACGGCTGAATAACGGTTTAATTGCGCCCCACTATTCGAAGGTGATGAAAAAGCAGCATCAGAAATAAGCTTATCGCAAAAGACAAGATCGAGTAAAACAAAACAAGTTGCATTAAAATACATAATTAAATTTATTATCTTTCTTAACTTGAAATCTACTACGTTTGTAATTGCACAAAGGAAAATAAGCTAACAGAGTCGATTAAATAATATAGGTTTTGTTAGAATAACTTACTGAACGATGCATATTTTGCGTAGTGTGTAAAGAAACAATTTATCGTAAGTAACATCCACTTACCAATAGTGTCTGGCTTAGTAGAGTTCATGTGGAAGTAGGCAGATTCTTCCATAAGTTCCTTAACTCTCTTCTTAAGAGGGAAGAACATCTTATATTCTGCTTCGGGAACAAGGAATGGAAGCATGGCGACTAAGAATATTTTAGCTTTTTCCCACAACGTTTTTGGATTCACGAAGAACATGTTGACATGTAGACCCTTGACCCTGCGTGAAGGAGAGCATTTATAGATTAAATAGAAAATTGTATGTGCTTAATTATAAAGACTTGATTTTACATTGGTGAGCAATAAGTAATAGAACACATGACGAAACCATTTAAATAAAGTTTCTGAGAATAAATTTCAAATAAGGTTATTGATCTATTTTTTTTCACAAGTTGTACTTTCAATGCATCGTGGAACACTCATGATCTGTCAGATATGGATACAAGGGATTGGCAATGAGGGCGATCGCCCCTCTGTGAGGGACTCAAAAAAAGGCGTTCTTAGATTATCTTTGGTGGTATCAGAAGGAAGATTTGAGGTTCTCCTCGGTATACGTTTTGCAATTGAAGTCCAAAACATACGAGGTCAACATTTGTAAACCAAGATGCTAAGTAAAGGATGCGTAATAAAATCAATCGCCCCTCCTTTGAAACATTTCTAGAACTACCCTTGTGGTCTGTTTAGTTTAATCGTTTTAGAGAAGTTTTTCGTAAGCTATAAATAATCTAAGATTATTTTTAGAAAGAGATATGTCTTATAGAATACTCTTATAGAATACAACGCGGCCGCTATGTCTGGCTTCAATGCCGACACGGATCATCTGGCTGTCAACGTGCAGGAGAACGGTAGGGACCCATCATTGAGAAGGAATAAATTTGGAGGCGTGAAGTCTTCAATTCTTGAAACACGGATCTCAAGTCATGTGGCATAACTCGAAGTAAATCATTGGAAGAAATCGGGTTTATTTCATTTGTTTTACACAAAACGTGTCTCTCGTTCGTCGATGTTGAACCATGGTGACTTGGGATGGAAAGAGAAATGTCTCATAGAATACTCTGGCTCTGCCAGTGCCCCGCTCTCCGACACTTAACAACGCGGCCTCAATGTCTGGCTTCAATGCCAACACAGGTCATCCGGCTGTCAACGTGCAGGAGAACGGTAGGGACCCATCATTGAGAAGGAATAAATTTGGAGGTGTGAAGTCTTCAATTCTTGAAACACGGATCTCAAGTCATGTGGCATAATTTGAGGTATATCATTGAAAGAAATCGGGTTTCTTTCATTTGTTTTACACAAAACGTGTCTCTCGTTCGTCGATGTTGAACCATGTGACTTGGGATCTTTGTTTCAGCTTTTTCTAAGCCAATGGTTGGACTTGCACCTTCCTTTTACTAATATCTGCTCTGAGGGACCCATAGCCACATGCTCCCAATGACAAATGCCATTGCTCAGGCAATCTCAATGTTCCCTATGGTTTCTCTTTTTAATTTCAGAAAAATTGGTTTTCAAAATATTAAAAGTAGTCTTTTAATTCGCCGTCTGCTTGGTGTGAAGTTGTTCTTGTCCAAGCCAAAAACGCGATTCACGTCGCCAAATGGCGCATTTCTTTGTTCACAACAATTCTATCCCGTGAAAGCAGTATACAACGAATTAGCCACTTGGCGATCACACTCACATGCTTGACTTGAACAAGAACAAATTGGTACCGAGTAGACAGCAAATGTGTGAATACTATTGGCTAAGTTTTTTTTCTTATTACAGAAAAAGTCCCAAAAAGCGGCACTGTCAAACCTTTTGGCAACTGTTTATTTACTTGAGTTACATGTTTTAAGTGTACACAGTATAATTTTGCCTACTAATATCATTCAAAACAGGCATGTTATCAGTTACACGTTTGGTACATTCGTTCAACCCTAACTTTTGACGATAAACTTTGTGATCCATGATGAAATTATTTAATTCAAACAGGTTCCAAGTTCTTAATCTTACTAAGATAAGATTTCCATTATTTCAGGTTTCAAGATTCTTTATTTTTGGGATTCTCATGTTGCGGATACCTCATGAAAACATAGTTGGATAATAGCGTTGCTGGCAATCCC
Source organism: Uloborus plumipes (assembly GCA_038373865.1). Classification (NCBI taxonomy): domain Eukaryota; kingdom Metazoa; phylum Arthropoda; class Arachnida; order Araneae; family Uloboridae; genus Uloborus; species Uloborus plumipes. The sequence goes on from JAXGGA010000659.1 coordinate 167,225, forward strand.
ATCGACTGCATCACTCAAGTCAACAAGCAGTACCGCAGAAAGAGCGGTTACAGTTATATACAAAAACAAGGGCTGAGTTAATTTGCATAATAGTTTTAACAATTCATTCCAAAAAAGATATTTAGGGTTTAATATCAAGATCAAAAACACAATGTTTTTTCTCACTAGTGCGTATGCACGCTATTTTTAAAACTAGTGCATATGTATATTTTTTGTAGAGGCATGCTTTCGTACCTTGAAAACAAAGAATATTTACCTGGGTGCATAATAGCGTGCAATTAGAGTGGAAATGTAAGAGCCCCAATCACCTCCCTGTACGTAGAACTTGTTGTGTCCCAAACGCTCCATCAATGTGACGAACATCCTTGCTACAGCTCGAGCGTTGCATCCTGAAATAATTGTCAGTAATGTACATAATATGAAATAATAGCATGAAACCCAGTTATAGGTAAGTACATTGATTTCTCAAAGCCAGAGGGGGCTGGCAATTGACCCCCTGCCCCCTCTAATTGATGGGCCTGGTGTATAGTTATGTTTCACCCTTAAAATTTTAATATAATTTTTTTCTCGTTTGAAAACGATTAAAAAGCTTAGAAAAACCATTATGGAACAAATAAAAATCAGCTGCCATTGCTGAGTATTGTAAAAAAATTGTTTCTCCCTTACTTTTTACATCAGTTAGGCTTTTCAGAAATCTGTTTTAAATGTTAAACAAGTATATTTGAAAAAAAAAAAAAAAAGAAAAAAAACCCTAAATGAGTGGAGAAGCAGGGGCGGATTTACAGGTGTGAAGATTTCTCATAGATGAACAGAAATGTATAATATTTTTCTTGTGTCTTTTTGGATTCTCTGTGTCGTGAGGATCCATCTCAATTTGCGACATTCGAGTTTTGGTAAATTCGCGCGGTTGAGAAGAGGAGATATAGTAAAATACCTGTCAAGTATAAAAGGGGAAGTGGGATTTTTAGTTCTCTTGTGCTTGTCGCTATCAGGATGAGTGAGAACCAATCATAAAGGCTCTGTCGACGTTACTTGGTTATTTTTGATCCAGTTTCGGCTTCAATATAGTAATACATATCCATTCATAGAAAACAAAGCAAACATTTATAGAACGAAATAATATCCACCCATAGGCAAATTTCAATTCACGTGAAGCAAATTGGTTCAGGAAAAAACTGCAAGGAAACAATGACGAAATGCTCACAAAACTGCTCTTGTTTAAAAAGGCTTTATAATAACTATGCGCACTAAACAATTTTGGGAAACCTTACTCCATAAATAAGGCAGCACTGCTAGTATTTCCATAGCAGTGATGCTATCACTTGCCATCGAGTAAATTAAACCAAACATCTGGTATAAAGTAACACATCACTTGTAGAAGGTCACACCATGGTAATGTAAGTTTAGCGTAATGCCTTAAGAACTCAAAAGAAGGAAAAAGAAAAAAAAGAGCATTCATAAGGCTGGGAGATATCTTTCAGTTATTCGTTTATTTAATGCTTGTCAGGTTCATGCTTTCCCACTGTCAATCAAGTTTGCACAAATTCGTAAGTTATTTTATCGACACACGATAGGATCGAACCCTGAACAGTGAACTCATCGCGTGCAAGGAGTTCTCAACGCAAGAGCGTTTTACCACAATTTCATCTTGGTTTCGTTCAAAAGACCTTTAGATCTCTGCACCGATGTTTGTCTTAACGTATGCACTTTGAATAATGCCCTGGTCATTTTAACGCTCGGTGGAAATTTACACAGACTACGGGCAGGGACGTCATTTCAAGTTTTTCCAGTTGGGGGCAAAGGGTGCAAACACAATGCAATTTCATCGGAAAACAGCAAAAACCACGCCCGTTTATACGTAAATACATTGACTTCTCAAAGCCGGGGGAGGGAGGGGGGCAATTGACCCCCCCTGCCCCCCTAAATATAACGGGCCTGACTACGGGACACTTTCCATTAACAATTAGAGTTTTCTTAAAATCGGAACAGCTTACTCCAGAGGTTGTGAAATGTAATACCCATAAACTATGGTAACCCACAGAAGTCTTTAAAAATGTATAAATTATAACTAGGCATTGCACTTAGCATTGAAATTTATGAATGTAACTCAGCCGAGTTACAAGACAAATGTGGACTTCAATAAGACATAAGACAATCTTACGCACGGTAAGCGTACACTGTACAAAATGAATGCTATTTTTACACAGCTAATTTTACAGTAATAAACTGTAAAAATTGCTACTTTTTGCAGTACTAAACAGTCAAATTGCTAATTTTACAGTAATAAACTCTAAAAATGCAGGTTTTAGTTTATTACTGCGCATTTTACGGTTTTAAACTTTAACCTCTGCTGCCAGTATTATACTGTTGTTTTTACAGTATAATACAGCTAAATTTTACGGCAATAAACTGTAAAATTTCTAACTTTACTGTAAGAAACTGTTAAATTGCTTGTTTTACAGTTAATTACTATGCATTTTACAGTTTTAAATTGGAACCTCGGTTGCCAGTATTATACTGGAAAAACAACAGTTCATTTTTTGCAGTTTAGGAACGAACTAAAATTAAATCTTGGATTCTTTACACTCTGAAATAAGTAATTAAAATGAAAAAAAAAAAATCTTTTAACCTGATCTGTGGGCAGATTCAGAAAATCCATATCCAGGAATAGATGGGCATATGAGTTCAAATACAAAGTCTCTGTCTGGACGTGGAGTGGTAAGGATTGGAATGATTTTGACAAACTCGACAATGGATCCAGGCCAACCGTGAACCATCATCAGGGGAATAACTCTTATCTGAAAAATGAGAGAAGTGAATATGATCTCGATCGTATTAAGTACCATCCAAAGAAGAAAAGTCAATAAGTAGTTTCCTTCACTCATAGGAAATGCATAGAACCCTACAAAAACGCATCGGCAAACAGAAAATTTGTTATAAACCCTGATTTTAGCGCATAAAACTAAAAAATCGCAATTTACTAAAAAAGTAGTGGAATTTACGCACATGAGTTGTATTCACGTTTTTGTTGCCACACGAAACTTCGTGGATACATATTACATCTTGATAAATTGTTGGTATTCGGCGGATATTTCATCAGTACTATTAAAATATAAATATCTGTGGAAAATATGGTTTTTTAAAGATGATAGGCTAGAATTTCAGTCAGGACATTAAAGCTACAGACTGTTTGCAACAGGCAGAGCTGACTTTAAAATTGATGATGGCAACACGTTTATTGACATTTGTTTCAAAGAAGTAAATCTGAATTTATTTTTAGCCCATATTTATAGCTTTTTTAGACTAATTTCTTTTATATTTGCTCTAAGTCGATCATAGTTTTGAGAAATTGAAGTTTTTTTAAACAAGGGCCAGTTTTCGTGACAATATATGCCACTATTTTTCTACACTAGGAAAAACTAAAGAGCAACCGAAATCCATGCTTAACACAATTGTTAAAATTTTATGGCTTGTATCATTGTTATTCCAACATGTCCATGTGTACAACAAAAAAATTGAACTAACCTTATCAGATTTATTTTGCTCTCATTAGATAAATAAAAAGACAGTATTTGTAAGTAATAGAACCATAATTCAAAATTCTTTTCTCTTTTGTTTTAGGAGTGTAAGATGCGATTTTAGTAACAAAACGTATTAATGCATTAAAACCGTTTTTACAATTCTGACAAAAGTTAATAAATAGTGCACAGGCATATTTGAAGTTACAGCTTTCTAGAGGAGTACTTTGCATATAAAATAGAGATAAAGGAATAAATATCATAACCATCACGTATTTCATCCATTGTATTTCTATTTGTAACTGCTAATAGATTCAGTATAATATTTTTCGAGTCTGTTGTTTCATCTGTTAGATTGCTTACACCTGCGGCAGATGCGAAAAGACTTGCAATTTGATTTTTCTATAATTCATGAGTCTTTGGAAGGGTCATTCCACGTCAAGTGATCCAAAATCTGAGAAAAATTTTACCTTACATTTTTGTATTTCTTTCACATTTGGCTCATCAATTGTACCTCTTGAGGTAATCAAAAGTCTCAATTTTTGGATTTTTATCTCTATTATTTTTTCATTTATGAGACTTTGAACTTTGGAAAAACCCTCATTTTTCCATGGATAAGGGTACATAAAAGGGACCATAACTCGGCACCAAATATAGATAGAACAATTTGGTAAATGGCATTTTAAAGTACGTTAGTTGCCGCTTAATCTTATATGCAACATGACTAATTTGATAAAAATATTCTTTTTCAAAAAATGAAATTTAAATTTCAAATTTAAATTTCTCGAAAAACATATAATGAATTTTTTTGAAAAAATTCTCAATAATTCTTGTGTATTTTATCTATGTTTGTACAAATTTTTAGATTGGGATCTCAATGGGATAGTATTTTTTTGAATTTTTGAATAAAACTGTATAGGAAAAAAATGATATTTTTTAGATTCTATTTATTTAAATACTAAGTTGTCTGGCTTGTGATGGTCTAAAAAGTAGTAAATAAACATGAATATGTTTAAAGTGAGCTGGCATGAGCTTATAGATTTGTCAGGTTCATCCCCCCCTCCCTCCCCCGCACAACCACTCTTTTTTTTTCAAAACTGTTCAAAATGTTTAAAAAAAAACTCTTTGATACAAAATGAATAGTAAACTTATTTAAAGTTGGTAAATGGGTTCTCTTATAACTAGACGAAGTATCCCCCTCCCCACCCAAATATACCATTCACACTATACTAAAATGACGTGCAACCTCGGGATTGAATTGAGGATTATTTTCACCCTAGGTATATGTATTGTTTTTCAGTCAAAATGTTTCTTTTTGATCTGAACTTCAAAGTGTACTTCCATTCAATATCTGAAATTTAACTTTATGATTCATTCCATCTCCTACCCCAGCACCAATCTTCAATTTTGAAGGGAGGAAATAAATGGTTCGCCCCAAGATCATAGCAAACAGCAAAATAGCACTGTTTCTCCTTGGTCTCATCGTTTTTTCTTTTCTTTTCGCACAAAACTGAAAATAAATCAAAATATCAGATCATTTGTCTGTGTCCCCATAACTATCTTCCCACATTATCTAGTATGCAGCTGTTATTTCATTTTTTTAATTGTTTGTGTTCTTTTTCATTTTGTTGTAAAGGAAAGTAATGCAGTAAGATATATCTACATACATATATTAAACAAACACTGCTTTTTTGATCATAACCTCCCATGTTGTTCAACTTCTGTACAGATTGCTCCTCCCCTTTTCCTACTTCCCGCTCCAAACTCTTATTATTTATCATCCCGCCTAACCCCATTTCAAAGCCTTAGTCTCTACTGATGTCTGGTAGTGTTTCAGTTTGTTCTGTTTGTTACTCTTTCCTATTAGCTCATGAGCTTTGTCCAATAAGAGAAAGGAAAGGCAGTGATGGGGACTGACATATAACCTGATACTTTGATTTCTTTTCAGCTTTGTGTTAAAATAATGGGAAACATTATGAGAACAAGGGGAAACAGTGTTATTTTGCTGTTTGCTATGATCTTGGGGCGAACCGTTTCTTTTCTTCCTCCAAAATTGAAGATTGGTGCTGGGGGAGGGGATGAAATGAATCATAAGTTTAAATTCAGATATTGAATGGAAGTACACTTTGTGAAGGTCGGATTGAAAAAAGAAACACTTCGTCTGAAAAACAATATATACCTAGGGGGAAATTAATCTTCAAATCATTCACCAGATGAGACGTCATATTAGTGTAGCGTTAATGGTATATTTGGGTGGGGGAAGGGTTTTACTTTGCCTTGTGATAAGGAAACCCATTTACCAACTTTAAATAAGTTTACTGTTCATTTTGTATCAAAAAGTTTTTTTTTAGCATTTGAAACAGTTTGGAGGAAAACATGGTTGGGTCGGGAAGGAAGGGAGGGGGAGCTGACCAATTTACAAGTTAATGCTAGCTCACTTACCTAGAGTAAAAATAATAGTCAATTCAATCCCCAGGTTAGATGTCATAATAGTACAGCGTTAATGGTATATTTGGGTGGAGGAGGGGATACTTCGTCTAGTTATAAGGAAACCCATTTATCAACTTTAAATAAGTTTACTATTCATTTTGTATCAAAGAGTTTTTTTAACATTTTGAACAGTTTTGAATTAAAAAAGAGTGGTTGTGCGGGGGAAGAAGGGGTGAGGGGGTGAACCTGACAAATCTATAACCTCATGCCAGCTCACTTTAAACATATTCATGCTTGTTTACTACGTTTTAGACCATCACAAGCAAGATAACTTAGTATTTAAATAAATAGAATCTAAAAAATATCATTTTTTTCCTATACAAGTTTTATTCAAAAATTCAAAAAAATATGATTTCATTGAGATCCCAATCTAAAAATTTGTACAAACATAGATAAAATACACAAGAATTTTTGAGATTTTTTTGAAAAAAATTCATTATATGTTTTTTGAGAAATTTAAATTTGAAATTTAAATTTCATTTTTTGAAAAAGAAAATTTTCATCAAATTAGTCATGTTGCATATCAGATTAAGCGGCAACTAACGTACTTTAAAATGCCTTTCACCAAATCGTTCTATCTGTATTTGGTGCCAAGTTATGGTCCGTTTTATGTTCCCTTATCCATGGAAAAACGAGGGTTTTTCCAAAGTTCAAAGTCTCATAAATCAAAAAATAATAGAGATAAAAATCTAAAAATTGAGACTTTTGATTACCTCAAGGGGTACAATTGATGAGCCAAATTTGAAAGAAATACAAAAATGCAAGGTAAAAAACGTTGGATCACTTGACATGAAATGACCCGGAAGACAATGTTTTTTTAAGCTCCCTTGCTTTATAAACGTAAGAAGAGATTTCAGTAAAAAAAGATATAGGATTAAAACTACTATTGCAATTCTAACAAAACTTGATAAATAGATTACTGACATATTTAAAATTAACTTCTCCTGGTAAATACTTCCCTTGTTATATCAAATTTTCAATAGCACGGAAAAGTTGCCTTATATTGTTTTTAGTTTAAGTGTGCAAAATTTCAATAATCAGAGTTAATATCTTCAGTTGCCTCTCTCTCCGCTCAATATACAAAATTTCTCTTTGTTAAAATTATGTTGTGTTTTTGTTTATTAAAATTCTTATTTTTAGTTTACGTGGGCAAAGTTTCATTGATCAAAGTTAATATCTTCAGCTGCCTCTGGGCCGTTCAAAATACAAAATTTGAGGTTTTCAATATTTTTTAAAAAAAATTAAAAATTATATTTTTCAGTTCTAATAGTACCAAAAATTTGCCATATAGTATCTTTAGAGTACAAATTTTCATTCATCCGGGTCAATGGCTTCAGTTACTTCTGAGGCCGTGCATTCTAAAAAAAAAAAAAAAAAACTTTACTTTTTAAGTTTTTGAAATATAAATTAAAATCCTAAATATCAATAGTGCCGGAAAGTTGCCATATGGTATCTTTAGGGCGAGTTCATATTTTTGGCTCTTTTGGAACTAATGACTATTTTTTAAAAAATATTGAAAAAACCATATAATTAACGAATTTCGCGTAATGAATGGCTTCAGAGATAATCTCCACATTTACCCACATCAGTAAAAATTTCTACATACTTTAAAGATACCAAACAGAAACTTTTAGCACTATTGTAACTACGGAACATAATTTCTTATTTAAGAAATTAAAAGTACTGAAAAAAGGATAAAGCTAACGAATTTTGTAACGAACGGCCTCAGAGTTAACTGAAACCATTGAGAGAGAGACCCACATCAATAAGTTTGCTCAAACTCTAAGGATGCCATATGGCAGCTTTTCGGCACTTGTTAGAATTAAGGAATTCAATTTCTCATTAAAAAATATTGACAAACAATCAATTTTGTATAATAAACGGCCCCAGAAGCAACTGACGATATCGACTCAGATCAACAAAGCTTTGCACACGTATTAACTATGCCATAAGGCAACTTTTCCACACAATTGAAAATTCGATATCAAGAAAAAGAGTTTTTTCGAAGCACCGTAATGTGCACCAACCCACTGGAAGTGGCTAATCAGCTGCTAACGAAACTGCTAACTCCCCTAGCAGCATAATCTCATCGGTCGATGATTGGCCATTCATCGAAACCCGATGAAATTCTCATCGGCCGATGATCGATTCCGCTGAGTTCTCATCGGGAATTGCTCCAATATGTCTCATCGGCCAAACAGAATTCGAGCAGCAAAATCCGATGAGTTTTGCTCGAAATACGATGAGATTTGGAGCAATTTACGAGCAGTGTAGTCTCGTGCCGATGAATTTCATCGGTAAACTTGATCGGAAGGATATCGTTTTCCGATGGAATATAGCTCGGCTTATTTTCATCGGGAAAGTTGATCGGAAGGATATCGCTTTCCGATGAAAAGTAGCTCATCGAAAACCGTGCTCGGATACTGATCGGAACGATGTCATCGTACATTACGGGATCAGTTTACCAGGAGTTCGATGATCGGCCGAGCAAAATCCGATGAGTTGATGCTTCTTGGGTACAGTTGTAATGCAATAGTGTTTACCCACCCCGTCAGAGACGCTGGGCTTCACATGGATGAAGTGCACATCAATTCCTTCGATTCGGGTCTTGAAATGCGGGAACTGGTTCAGCTCCTCCTCGTGCTTGCGCCACTGGTAGTCCTTCTTCCAGTAGGCGACCACATCTCGCATCGTGTTCGGATTGAAGCCGTACAAGAAGCGGGATTCCTCGACGGGGTCTTCCAGCCGAGTCCGCTCCAGTCGCGCCTTCAAGTCGCTCAGCACTTCGTCGGGAACGCTTATCTTGAAAGGGTGGATGGTTTTGTCTTGGGAAGATTCTGTGAAATTTGAAATATGTAAAATCGAAATGGTGAAATTTCTTATAACAGTTTTTAGTAAATGAATATAATTTTAATGTAATTACACTGTTAAAAATTCAGGAAGTTATTACGGTAATTCTTACTGTAAAACGTAGCGATTACCGTACAGAAAGTGCAGTGAATTGTACCGATAAAAAAATTGCGATTGCAGCGCCAATTGATCACCACGTGACTTACTGTGAGATGCCGATGACACCCTATTTCCGAGCTCTTGCTGTGTCTTACCTGGTACTGTGGATAGTAAAGCAGTGTGAAAAAATTGGATCCTTGTCGTTCGTATCTCACGCTTTTTAATTCGCATTTTCTCTTGCGTAAAAATTTACAGTAAAAAGATATTTTACGGCAAAAGTTACTGGTAACATGGATGCCAGTAACTTTTACTGTAAAATTTCAGGAAAACTTTTAACAGTGTATCGCCTTTTTATCTTTGTCCAGTATACTGGTGCGCTAAGCGCAAAATTCGTTTCTGCAACTGAGGTCAAATTGAGAAACTGCTTTTTAAAGTTTTACCTCTTTCATGTACTTTATTCAGACTCGGCTTTTTTAGAATTGAAAATGAAAATCGTATTCGCAAGTGACTATAACACATTGTTTATAGGTAAAATATGTATAAAATTCACATCTGGACAAGAACTAGATTTTGATAAAAAAGTGCAAATACGACTTTTGTGCTTAGTACGGCATTGTAGTCAGCAAGTTAATAATCAAATCTTTAATTTTTTAAAGACTTTCTCCCTAAGCTCTGCGATCATGCCAACATCCCATACCTCAAGGATAGCATTTTAATGCAAGAAAGTGTCTTAGGATAAATCTCTCTGACACTCAATTAGGTTTAAGACATATTTGGCTTAATAAAAAGATTTCTTTTCGTTTTTCATTGGTGTTACTACCTCCTACGGACGAAAGAATATTTGATCAAATGCTTCGAATTTATCCAAATGTAAAAATATTGATGACATGTCAAATTTATCCAAATGTCGCAGTCATCAATATTTTTGGTGATTAAACATTCCCAATCAATTTTCTATAGTTTGAATTTAGAAATTTCAATTTATTTCTTGGAATGTTTCATTTAGATATTAAGAGTTCTTCATTAATCGTTAGAATAATTCCTTAATCATTAAAATTATTCTCCAATAGAATTTTTCCCTACTTCTTTATTTTGTGCCTGTGCTATTATAAATTGAAAGGCTTGGAGGACGAAGGGGCTAAGCTCCATTTTAAAAAATAAACACTCTCTACAATGGTAAGCAAGGGATACAGGTAAGTAAATAAAACTTGGTACATCAAACAGTAGATGTCAATAGACCAATTTCATGCTCACACCAATGACAAAACCAGAAAACAAAAAAGCTGCAATAATAAAACTTTGAACTTTAATTGCTCGCAATTTCTGTTTTGTCACTTTACCCCTTCATCTCCCAAGCCCTTCAATTTTCACTTACTCGAGATACAACACATTTTCTAAACCATTAAGATTTTCAATTAAATTATTTTACATAATTCGTAGCATTTTCCGTTATCAATTCGAAATTTCTTTTACTTTTTAGAAGCATTTTCTTAGTCATTACGTATTGTTTATTCTTCATAATAAGTTCTCATGGTCGTTTGAATGTATTCCATAGGAACGGCCTTTTTTTCAATCAATCATCAAGTTTTTTACTTCAACTACTTTAATTTTGCTATTTTCTATTTTGCCATTTACATTGCGTATCCCAGTACTTACACATATAAATGCTTGTCTCATGAGCGTTCATCCATGAAAGTGATACAATCAATTAAAATATGTCCCCATAACTGAGTTCCAGTGTTCGTGCGTGAATTTAGTCTAGTATTACAGAGCTTGAACTTTTGCCTTTGAAAAGTTTGGTCTTAACTGAAATGAATTGAGTGAAAAGGAAAGAAAAAATAATGGAACAAATACTGTCGAATCAGTAAGCAGTCCTGATTGTTAATAGTTATTTGAACTGTAAATAGTTACTAGTAAAGCAATGTTTTTATCAAGTACTGCTTTCCTATATAAGAAGTGGTTTCTCCATAACAACTATAAAAACAAGACTGCAAAGGCCCCCAAAAAAGGAAGCATGGTGAGATTTACATTCATTAGCCTACAAAAAGGGTCCACTAAGTACTTTTTTTTTACTTTATAAAGTACTTAAGAGTCGGTTAGAATCAAAACCCGTTAAATATATATTTTATGAAAAATAATTTTACTTTAAGAAACAGAAGTTTAAAAGCTCATTTACCAATGGCTTAAAGATCTCAACAAAAAGTGAATATAAAGTAAAAACGCTTTTGCACTTAACGACACGACAGCGATAAATTGTACACGGTAGTCGTCAACCGGTATTGGAGCACTCAAAATGCGCTTTTCCCTTCCCGATTTGATGACGACTGTGTCGTTTGTTGGACCATTCTTGTCGGAAGGCATCCGTCTCGCCTTTAAAATCGGGAGGACATTCATTCATCTGTTTACTTTCTTTGAAATATAGCAATGGTATTTAAATTTGACATCTCTGCAGAAATAAACGTAAGCTTAAGTTTACAGATGATAAATAAAAAATGAAACAATAAAATAATTTTATTTATTTTATTTAATATTTTGCTCAGACGATCTTTATTGCTACATAAAAGCTCAGATTTTTATTCTGACACTACGCGTTTCATTCTTAGCAAACAAGGTTGGAATGCAATACAGTTGTGAATATCATGCACCAAATATCGCATCTTCATTTGTTTTCTTTTTCTGCGGAGGTAAAGTAAATCTAACAGTCGTAGTCTGTTAAAGGGAGGAGCCATAATAATAATGCGAGCGAGCACGCTGCTGTCTCAAAATAAATTGCAGTGGAAAATGACCCGTTAGGAGAAACGATATCGGTTGAGTGGAAAAACAGTGCAGTAGACGACACGACACCGTCCGACATTCGTCGTCATCGTGTCGTTAAGTGCAAAAGCGCTCTAAGGTTTTAAGTCGAAGCTCTTTGGATTCATAGTTCCGAAGGCGGAACTATAGATTTTGAGGTATGGATATTACTGGTTTTGATCCTAAATGACTAAAATAAAAAGTAGCATTCACTTACTGTCATCTGGCTCGGGTTCCCTTCCGAACCACTGCTCTTTGTAGCCCTTGTCATACTGCTTATTTGAGTTGAAGAGGAACTTATACACCTTCCTCAGTGCCACGAAGACCGTGAAGAAGATGCTTGCCAGGAGCAGTACCATCCTAACTGCATCGAGTAACAAGAAAAATTGACGGTATACGTAAAATATTGCAGCGGTGATTAGTACAACAAGAGCCACGCAGCACATTGTGGAAAATTGCTAAGCACAAAAAGCAAGAGGACAGCAGCACACTTAAGCGGGACAAGACTTGATGGGGGGAGACGATGCAAAACAATTCAATCACATCACAGCTCAAAAGATTCTGCTCTAAGGAACAAATATATAAGAAAACAGATGAGGAAAATCATTCTAAAAAAACATTTACATAAAATAAAATATACAGGGTGTCCACTCCTATCGTGGACCAATAGCTAATTTCTTAACCGTTAGAGATAAGCATATAGTTCATTTAGGAAAAAATCTCTAAATTACGAAAGGAATTTTGGGTCTATTCGATGTTTTTCAAAAAATCAAATTTTGAAAGAGTTACGAAATTTAGATTTTTATACAGCCCCCCAGTCCTATCAATCATATTTAGTAAAACATTCTTGACACTGTAACGTTTAAAACTAAAAAAAAATCACTGTTCTACCACAAAAATTGACCGAGTTATGACGTTTTGAAAAATCAAGATTTTGAATTATTTCATGACGTCATCGAGAGATCGCTTAAGGGACCGTATGCGAAATCTTTCAAAATCTTGATTTTTCAAAACGTCATAACTCGGTCAATTTTTGTCGTAGAAGAGTGATTTTTTTTTAGTTTTAAACGTTACAGTGTCAAGAATGTTTTACTAAATATGATTGATAGGACTGGGGGGCTGTATAAAAATCTAAATTTCGTAACTCTTTCAAAATTTGATTTTTTGAAAAACATTGAATAGACCCAAAATTCCTTTCGTAATTTAGAGATTTTTTCCTAAATGAACTATATGCTTATCTCTAACGGTTAAGAAATTAGCTATTGGTCCACGATAGGAGTGGACACCCTGTATAATGGTAGAGGCACGGCTTCCTATCTTATGCATTATTTCTATATCCTGTTTTTTTTTGTACCACGCGAGAACTTCTTTTACCAAAGTCCTTGATTTACCCCTCGTTTTAAAGCTTATCGTGGCGGCTATTAAGGAAAAAAAGACCCACTGTCTATTTTTTATATGAAAAAAAGTTCTTTCTGTTTGTTACTTTACATACGTCGATGAATAGCTTCCGAAAATTAAGATGCATATCAGCGTGGTTGGGTAGAGCGTCACACTAGAAACGCGAAGATCGTAGGTTCTATCCAGCAATGGGTTTTATTACTTTTGAATGACCTTTTTTCACTGGTTAATTTCGATCCAAACTTCCAAGAGTAGAAAATCCGAACTCATTGTAGAATTTTAAAACCACAGCTGTACTGTTGCATTAAAACTGGAAAAGAAAATATTGATTTTAGCTAGAATAATTTTTCTTAAATGTGCTTTGTTTGTTGTTGTTTTCTTAATACTTCATTAAACTACAAAAGTAATGCATCATTTCATTTTCTTTCAGAACGGCGAAAAATAACAATTTAGTTTATGTCTGTTTTTCGAAAATTTACCCTTAAAAAAATCTAATTTTTCAGTTACTGATGCTTCGCGTGGGTCAGCTAGTCAGTATATAAAATCAATATCTGTTATAACAGATTGAAAAAAAGGCTACACCAAGGTAAATAAACGTAGGTATAATAGAATGAATGAAATGGTATCTGTACCTGTATGAATATAAGTTAATAGAAATCATTCGGAACATATCAGACAGTAAAAAGTTTTCTTTTGGCCAATTCATAAAACGGGGAAAGTGATAGTTGCACGGAAAATAGCAAGAAACTAAATTTCTGTGGTAAGTTGTATTTCATGGTTTGCAAATATAAGGAAATAAAGAAAGAAAATAACAATGTCTAATGATGAGATTAAGAGTTTGTTCGTGGACAAGAATTTTCAATTTAATTCATATTTTTATTGTAAGTCGCTAGTTGTAAAAAAATAAAGCAATGGACGATCAGTAATGACAATATTGATCCGTGCTTTGTGATTTTAAATGGATTTACCCGAACAAAATTTTACGTTAATCCAGTCTTTACTTTAGATTCAATACTTTTTTTTAGGATTCAGGTAATTTTAAGATATTAAAATTGCCCTTTTTTTGAAATTTTATAAATTGTTTTACTAAATTTATGTGTTTTACTGAATTTTGGACTATTTTGTCAGTTATTCATCTTTACTTTAATGAAATAATATTAAACTGGGTTATAATCTAAAATAAAGTTAATATTATTGAGCTTAAAATTTTGTCCAGTAACGTATTTTAATGCTTATCATTAATTTTGCAAAAAAGAAGAAAATTATCACTGATGGTCACATTAGTTTATGTTTTGCTTTAATATAACTTATTGGAACAGAAGTTTATCGTAATGTAGGGTTTTTTACCTTTGAGTTTATGTTTGGTCATTGTTTCACGTAATGGTAAATTAATAAATTCGTAAATTATTTAGTTAATTTTTTAAACTTAATCGACGAGTGTTTGTTAAATTCCGAAACATTTTATCTATTATTCATCTTTATTTTAGTAGAAACGCAGTTAAACTATGTCACGTTATGATTAAAACCAAATCAAAAAATTTTGAGTCCGTAATTTTTTCCACTAGTGTATATGCGCAGAATATTAAATAATGCTAAGAAGTATTAGTTGGATTTCGTTTAATTTTTCACATTTAAAAAATAGACTTGTGACTATGTAACTGGGAGCAATGCCACTAGAGAAAACTTTTATGATGACATTTGATGTCACCTCAGAGTCACGGTGGGCAGTAGAGGGTTAAGTGACTCTTGGGTTCAGACACTATTCATATCAATTTTTGATATGAGCATGGGTTCGATACTAAGTAAGGGCTAAGTGAAACTGCGAAATATTTATTCTTCTTGGCTTTAAAAAAAAAAAAAAAATCTGCTAAAATTTTAATCATGTGTAACACATATAGTTTAATCTAGTCAGGAAAAGAAAGTGTCTCAGAAGATCAAAGTATATAATAATAAGAGAAATTTTCAAAAATCGATACTCATATTGTACTACTTTGGTCTGAGACAAAAAATTAATTTTTAATATAAAAGGATAAAGTTCTTGTTTTTAACATTTTATCTATACAAATTCAAACCTACTTAAACTTGGTGCAGTATTTATTTATGTACTAATGAAAGCCTACAAGTTCGGATTTTTAATTCTGTTTTACTCAAAATCCACTTACATCCTTTTTGCTTCTCACTGCCTTAAAAATACATTTAAAATATAAAATTCCAATATCTAAAAAAACCCCAAAGATAACAATCCTAATAAATATTTGCATGAAAATTAAATAATTACAAAAATTAAGTTCAGTTTTTTGAAAGAGTAGCTTTTAAATTTAAAAGCAAATAATTTCTTAAGAAATTTTCAACGTTATAAGAGCTAAAGTAAAACTATTCATCTGTAAACTTACAACTTGACAAGGACGTCATTTCAAGTTTTTCCAGGGGGGGGGGCAAAGGGTCCAAACTCAATGCAATTTCATCGGAAAACATCAAAAGCCACGCCCACTTATATGTAAATATATTGATTTCTCAAAGTCAGGGGGGGCAATTGACCCCCCCTGCCCCCCCCCCTCAAATGACGGGCCTGCCACTTGATGTAAGTCAAACTTAAATATACGTGCCAATTTCAGATTCGAATGGAAAACATAAGCAACATTTATGCAAAGAAAGGTGTTAAGGCGATTTATCTTTAAACACAGCTAAGAGAGTGCGGAAAAACATGGTAGACAGAGTAGCGATTTCTAAAGCTAATGGTTAGAAAATCATCAGCATTACAAAAGCAGATTGAAGGAAATGATGTAAAAACTTCTATTTCATTTCTGTGTTTACTTCTTTTGTGGTGAGATTGAGGAAAAGTTGTCTCTCACTATAAGAAACGTGAAAACCGTTTATTTCATATTTTATTTCCTGCTGCTCAGAAACAGCTTGATTAAAAAGGCTATAACTGGTTTGGTTCGCAAATAAAATACTTCCTTCTTAAACGAAAATTTCATTGTCCAAGTTCATTTCGAAAAAGAAATAAAAAAAATCTGAGTATCAAAAACACAGGCTAAAATGACTAACCAGCTGACGCGCGCGAAGCTTTCGCGCTTGACACAATTCAAAAATTTAACTTTTAATGGATAATTTTCCGAAAAGCTGACTAAGAGCAAATTGTTACTTTTTGCTGATTTCAGAGAAAAGGAAAGCATGAATTACATCTCTATTTTTGTGAAGTATTAAAGAAACAAAAACAAAGCACTTTTAAGAAATATTACTCATGCTAAAAAATATTTTCTTCTCCGGCTTCAATACAATAGAAAAACAGTGGTTAAAAATATTACAATGAGTTTAGATTATATATTCTTGGAAATTTGAATCAAAGCCGGTGAAAAAAAGTCAACCAAAAGCTACAAAGCAAATAGCAGGACCGAACCTGCAATCTACAGTTTTGCAAAGCAATGCGCTATCCAACCACGCCACTGCATCTTAGTTTTCGTATACTATTCATTGAAGTAATGTGTAACAAAAACACAAAAGGAAACCGCTTTTTTTTGACACAATCAAAGACAATTTTGAGACGGGGGTCTATTTTTCGTCAATAGAAAACACGATAAGCTTTAAAATTATTGAATTTGATAAATACACGAGGAAGTTCTGGCGCGGTAACAGAAAAATAGGCTAGAGAAATAATATATAAGGTATGAGCTGAAAAGAAAACAAATAATAATAAAATTGTAGTTTAAAAAAACTAAAAAATACGCTTTTGAATTTAAATGTAATTTACTTAATGCTATCTCATTAATACCAAAGGTTAAACTATATTTCATGATACTCTAACTGATTTCACTCTGAATTTCAAAACTATTGAATGTCCGCTAAGTTTACATGCACTTACAATCCATCAACATGTAATACAGTTTAGCCTTTAGTATTAATAATCTATATACATAAAAGACTACTTTTGTATGCGTATGGCCGGGGTAAACTTCAAAACTACTGGACCGATTTTAACTATTTTTTCACCGTAGATAGCTGCAGTAACAGGGAGCAGGATAAGCTATAATTTATTTCTAAAAAGCTTAGTTTAATAAAGTTATTATGGAAACAAGTAAATTTCATGCAATTTCCCCATTAAATGATTAAATTTTCAGTTCATTTTTGCAAAAATTTGGTTGCCTCACAACAACAATATTAATAGTAATCGTGATGAAAATGTAAACCAAGGCTTCTCTGGAGTAAGTGTGAAATTTATTGCTTTCTTAGGATTTTTAGATTCATCTGTGCCAATAATCGCTAACGAGACTAAATAAAAAGATAATTGATTTTGACAACAGTTAGAGAACAGAAAATGTTTATAGTCAAAAAATTTCTAAGTTAGGTACATAAGATGTTTTTACCAATGTAGTCACAGGATATAAACTAATGATGGGACTTATTTTACGTGTAATGTTTGGAAATACTTAACTCCAGTGCGATTGATTTTACAGGGTGCGACAAAGAAACTTGCTGATTTTAATTGGATGCTAATTAGCAAGGAGTGGTCAGAAAGGAGTGGGAAGAGTCTCATTTTAAAGAGAGGGTCCTGAAGTTTTGTTATCTCATAGTTTAGTTGTCGCCATGCATTGGACAAAGGAGCAACGAGCGTTCGCCACCGAATCTTGGGAAAGTTCGTGTGTCTCTGCTATTAACCCCCTTTTTCCTAAAATAAGGCACAATAAAATCATTTACAAAGAGCTACACCACTTTTACAATGAACTACATCTTTGTTAAATGGATTGTCACAATGATTTTTGCTTTAGTTGAGCATAAGACTAAGATGATTACTCTTCAGAACAGGAAAATATGAATCAATCAATTTTTTATTACTCTATTTCGCATTTTTTGCCTCACTTTTTTCCCCCGAAATAATGTTTCGTTTTGAAAAATGTAACTCCCAGCAAGAATACGGAACTTCAGCCGTCCCGTATCAAGGCTACCCGGGACGCGGTACAGTTTTTCAGAAAACGGGACAGTCCCTTGAAATCCGGGACGTCTGGCAACCCTGGTCTGGAGTAAACTGGGTGACAAAATACCCTGTGCCATTGACATACGCGCCTTAATGGTGGCACGTGAAACACTGGATGCCTCGTAAGGAATCGTTTATAGGTCTGGAAGTTACAGCGAGATCCTACAGCCTTCTCAAGAACTTGAGACCCAATGAAGACTTCGAGATAAGGAATACTCGAGTTAGAAGCTTTTAAGCTATCGAGACTAGACTGTAGATAAATACGCATAAATATATTTGTGCATTGAAATATTTGAAATGGTTAACAGGTTTCGCGGAAATTATTCCACAGCTTTGTAAATAGATTAAGCTGTATCAGAGCGCTTCGTTCAAAAGTTCAAGGTAAAATTTAAAAGATAAGATATAACTTTGCTATCAAAGTGAAAAATGGAATTTTTGTTTTTACATTTGATAAAGATAACTTTAAGAATATTTAAATAATGAAATATTTAAAAGCATTTGACTATTAGAAAAGTTGCGAAAGGTTTCTTTTTAGTTTTTATGGAAGTAATTAAGAAACTGATAACTGATATTTACAGTAACTTACTACACACTTTGACTTATTGGTAACTCTTACCAGATGGTCTCTAAGTAGAGGACCAGCTCTGTATTTTCAGATAAATTTGAACACAAAATGTCGCAATTTAAAGTAGTTGACACACATTTTTCATCAAATCTTTATTACAGGGATTTTTGCACCAGAAACTGTTATAATTTTCCTAATGTTTTACATAATAACTACACAATGATTAGGGTAAAAGGAGTAAAAGGAAAACCTCATACCTCAAAAAGTGTTATTAAAAAAAAAAAAAAATAGATAAGTTGGTATCTCATACGTTTTTTGCTTCTCCTGTAAAGTTTGCATGTTTACATGGTTCTCGTGCGAAGCCGTTGGCCTGCATAGGCGACTCGTACATGGCGGAGAGGGGGCACTGCTCCCTCACTTCCAAAAGTAAAGGGACCTTCCATAAGTAAGGGCCCTCTCACTTTTAGAGTCAAAAAATAGTTGATCGATTGAAAAATCAGTTTGACTCAGCAGATTGATTTATTTTACGAAAATAAAAGCAGAAAATTCCAAAACATTGACTTTTTT
The DNA here is from genome assembly GCA_038373865.1 of Uloborus plumipes. Classification (NCBI taxonomy): domain Eukaryota; kingdom Metazoa; phylum Arthropoda; class Arachnida; order Araneae; family Uloboridae; genus Uloborus; species Uloborus plumipes. The sequence continues at coordinate 186,477 of JAXGGA010000659.1, forward strand.
CGTATTATTTCGTAAGAATGGAACTTTGAATCAGAAGGGGGTAGTCTATGGTGGCCGGCGATCCGTCTTGATTTTCTATTAAATATTTCGCATTTTTAGAGGTCATTTTATCAGCAATGTTAAAATCCAATAATACAGCCAAACGTTGCAAAAAAAAAAAAAAAAAAAAAGATTCGGAAATGCTGCCTCCTATAACCTCCCACATTTCTTTCGATTCCATTATTTTTTGGGGCAGCAGCCGATTATGCTGGTAATTAATAATTTCATTGGTAGAATTACATCACAAATGTTAGCTTTGTGAGTATAAATCTACTGAAGTTATTCTCATTTAAAATTGGAAAATTGTTTAATGGTTTAGACAGGCCGTTGTTGGAATACAGTTGCATTTGAAGAACCTTCATACAATTTTAACAAGAAGTTCTGTCAAGAACTAAACGAGCCTACTTTCCCGTACATCGACATTCTCGCATCTGATCATTATTCTCTTGATTATCTGAGACTGAAAATTATGTCAAACATACCTTTTTAGCACTTAGAGTTGATTTCGAAAAGAAAAATATACCCCTCTCATCAGATGAAATTGCCACGTAAAAAGTAATTAACGAATAAATAAAGTTTTGTCGAACCTTTTAAAGAGTAACTGTTACAGTTCCTCCGAAGAAAAAATCCTCCATCGTTTAAAAAAAAAAAAAAAATAAAATAAAATAATAATAATAATAAAAATGATAATAAAATAAATAAATAAATAAATAAAAGTACAAAAAGCATTAAAACACATTTTATCAAAGAAAGAAAAAAAAGGAAAAAAAAAAAACTCGTCCGTTAACAAAATGTCTCGAATTTCACTTTTAATCCGTTGCCAGTTGTTAAATATAAATAAAGAATAAAATGTTCTCGTGAATAAAGAATTTTTGTTACAAAAAAAATCGTCCGCCAAAAAAAAAAAAAAAAAATAATAATAAATAAAATAAAACAAATGAATAAATAGACAAAAAATCGTCTGCACGTTAAGTCATTTTTTTTTCTGAGCCTACATTTTCGGCATGTTCGCGGAGTCGGAGTCGGAATCAGAGTCCTCTCAGAAGATTACTCAGAAAAGTACTTTACAAACATTATTTATCGAAACCATTTTCTTACAAAGTTAGTTTGAATGAAATCCGACTTTAAGTTCAGGATCAACATTCAACTTAAATTCCCCGTAGACGCTAATGTTAATTTTTTTTCTTAACGGTTCAATATTGAACGAAAAATGGTTCAAACCAAAAAGCGAAATATGGGAATGTATGGGAAAGCCTCTCCGAGATCTTTCAAACAAAAAAAAAAGTTTATTCCATTCGGACGGTTCACTCAAAAGTTATTAGGTGGGGAAAGGTTGCTTGAACGGTTCAATGTTGAACAAAAAAATGCTCAAATGGAAAATTTAAATACGGTAATGAAGTATCCTTGCTGAGATCCTTCGAACAAAAAAAAAAGTTTATTTAAATCGGACTGTTCACTCAAAAGTTATTAGGGGTGACAGCTTGATTGAGCGGTTCAATGTTGAACGAAAAATTTTTCAAATCGGAAATGTAGATACGGGAATGAAGTATCCTTGAAAAGATCTTTCGAACAAAAAAAAGTTTGTTCAAATCGGATTGTTCACTCAAAAGTAAGCATCGCGGGACAGGTTGTTTGAACGGTTTAAAGTTGAACCAAAAATTGTTCAAATCGAAAAATCAAATATGGGAATGAGCTGTACTCGCCGAGATCTTTCGAACAAAAAAAAGTTTATTCCATTCGGACTGTTTACTCAAAAGTTATTAGGTGGGGAAAGGTTGCTTGAACGGTTCAATGTTGAACCAAAAATGTTCAAATTGAAAATTTCAATACGGTAATAAAGTATCCTTGCCGAGATGCTTCGAACAAAAAAAAGTTTGTTTAAATCGGACTGTTCATTAAAAGTTATTAGGGGTGACAGCTTGTTTGAACTGTTCAATGTTGAACAAAACCTTGTTCAAATCGAAAATGTAGATACGGGAATGAAGTATCCTTGAAAAGATCTTTCGAACAAAAAAAAGTTTGTTCAAATCGGACTTTTCATTCAAAAGTTAGTATCGCGGGACAGGTTGTTTGAACGGTTCAAAGTTGAACCAAAAATTGTTCAAATCGAAAAATCAAATATGGAAATGAGCTGTACTCGCCGAGATCTTTCTAACAAAAAAAAGTTTGTCCAAATCGGAATGTTCATTCAAAAGTTATTAGGGGGGGACAGACAGACAGACCGACAGACCGACCGACACACAAATTCCCCATCTCAATACCCTACTTTCAAAATTTTAATTTTTCGATATTCATTTTACCTTTTTATTTTTTTAACTTGGCGATATTTTTTGGACTTGGCGATATTTTTTGGACTTTGCGATATTTTTTTAGACTTTGCGATATTTTTTAGATGCATTAAGCTACTTTTAATACTTTTTTCGTCTTTCTTTTATTTTTAACGGGAAAGTAGGCTATACTTCGCAGCAGTTTAACTTGGCAGTGACGTCACTACGGGCGGAGCCAATAAGAGCTCACAAGCAGTCAGCGGTTTCCTTTAATTCGCCAAGTAGGCTGTGACGTTTTATCTAGCTCGTTTTCCATAGGCTAACGTCACGCTGTTGGCTCCGCCCGTAGAGACGTCACTGCCAAGTTAAACTGCTGCGAAGTATAAAAAGGGCACTCATATTTTGACTAAAATAATGAAACAAAACGCGCGAAATCAAAGAGAAATTGAAACAATCACTGAGTGTTTGTCTTCAGATTTTGAAGCTAATTTAACCAACTTCTAATGTGTAAACTGGTCGGAAGCTGTGCCCTTGATTTAAGGCTATGTTTTGGTGACATAAGAAAAGGAGACTTCGGAGGCTCTCTCCCATAAATGCTTCGGAATTGTAGTTTTAGAAACGCAGTTTTAGTATAGTTTTGACAGTGATTGGGAATGAAGAGAGCGTTTGAGGTCTTTATCGATGGGCTCTCTCCCGGGCAATTCTTCGAAGCTGAAGTTAAAAAAAAAAAATCTTTTCGGCTATACTTATTATACAGGGTGTCCACTCCAATCGTGGACCAATAGCTAATTTCTAAACCGTTAGAGATAAGCATATAGTTTATTTAGGAAAAAATCTCCAAATTTTGAAAGGAATTTTAGGTCTATTCAATGTTTTTCAAAAAATCAAATTTTGAAAGAGTTACGAAATTTAAATTTTTATACAGCCCCCCAGTCCTATCATTCATATTTAGTAAAACATTCTTGACACTTTAACGTTTAAAACTTAAAAAAAATCACTGTTCTACGACAAAAATTGACCGAGTTATGACGTTTTGAAAAATCAAGATTTTGCATTATTTCATGACGTCATCGAGAGATCACTTAAGGGACCGTATGCGAAATCCTTCAAAATCTTGATTTTTCAAAACGTCATAACTCGGTCAATTTTTGTCGTGGAGGAGTGATTTTTTTTTAGTTTTAAACGTTACAGTGTCAAGAATGTTTTACTAAATATGATTGATAGGACTGGGGGGCTGTATAAAAATTTAAATTTCGTAACTCTTTCAAAATTTGATTTTTTGAAAAACATTGAATAGACCCAAAATTCCTTTCATAATTTGGAGATTTTTTCCTAAATGAACTATATGCTTATCTCTAACGGTTTAGAAATTAGCTATTGGTCCACGATTGGAGTGGACACCCTGTATGATGAGAAGGAAAGGGTAAGACGGGGTTCTTCTCCCAAAAAACTCTGAAATGGGCATTTTAAAAACGCAAATTTTGACCATTTTTTGCAAACTTTGAGGTTTTGGATTGAGGGCTTAGTTTGCATACGAGCTCATCAGACCTGAGTTTCTCCCTTCCTGAAAATGTTATGGAAATTTTAAAATTTTAGGGGAAATTCCGGTTGAAAGTGAAAAAGAGCGGGAGCGTAAAAAATATTGCAGCATGCTACGTAATTATAAGACTCTTTGAAATTTTGAAAGCATGTCTATGGGTTATCAATCTCCTGCCGTTGATATCTATTTTTCAACAAGAAAAAGAATAAATTAATAGAAACTAAAACTATCCAGGTAAAAAGTGTTAAAATAAAGTAATTTACGCAATTTTGCTTTGGAAACAAAGCAAATTATTCTTGAAACAGATGATCAAGACGTAAAAAAAGCAAAGTATATAAAGTTTAACAGAATCACTTAACTCAGAATATCTGAAGAGGTGGAATAACTGGTTAGATGACAGTGCTATCTACGAACATGGCAACAAGCGTATTTAGACAGCTCGATTCTGTACTTTTATCTCAGTTTCGGCTTGGGGCGGGCGGAAACTTACAGTTTATTACTCCCAGGACAAGTTCATTTAAATTCCACGAATGCAGTAAAACTATTCTAAGCGGCCATCTCTTCGTTCCGTGAAATTTTGGCCGCTCAAAAGGAGTGACCGCTTCATTACAATTGGTAGATAATTTTTATAATACCTAATATAATCAAGCATCACACATTTTTTCAATTTAAAATGACTATTGCTCCTTTTCGAAGGGGAAGTGGTATTTTATTTTGTTTTCCCGTGACCTTCCATCGGGTCGCCCCTGCTCTCGGCATTGTAACTACTAAACCACTCCACTGATGTATCATGCTGGAACTATTCGGAATCAATAATCGTTCGAATATCGTCACACTCTTTAAGATTGTTCTAATTCAGATCACTGACCAGCAAATGAACAAACGTAAATGAAATTTTTAGTCCAAAATTATCGGAATCCATTAACATTCAATAAGACCTCCACGAAGCTGATATTGAGTCGAAAAGCTGAAGATTAAAAACAGGAAGCGAACATATTTTTTTGAAAAATTGAAATGATGAACCCACTCAGCGGGCATTCAGAGGGGTTGGGTGACCGCTGGTAGGGGAACTTTAACATTAGGTCTAAGGTTCAAAAAAAAAAAAAAAATCCGTGCCACGAAAAATTGGTCATTAAGAGGGATGATCGCTTAGCAAAGGTGGTCTTTCGAAGAGATTCTACTCTACGAGCTTCTGAAATTGATGACATACTATTGTAAAATATTCGTATAAAATATTGATTTCATTTCATCAAGCTAAGGGTGTGTGTGCAAAAGCAACGGATGATTTTTTCCAAATCTTACTCAGGCAGAGAGTAATCTTTAAAAATGCTCAAAATATGGAAATTTTATTTTGGCGTTTCCTCTTACAACTGCACAAACGTCACAAGTTTCCTTTCCACCATAAATTAATCTATGATTTGAGAAAAGGCTAACTCCCATTAAAATTAATAGGACCTAGGTCCTTCCTAAAATCATTGTTTCAAATACCCAGTACATCAAAGAAAGGAATGAATGATTTATGTTTAAGGGTGGTCCGGAAAATGGACATTTTAGATATGCAGCTTCTAACAGCAAAGAAAAAAAAAGTAATTTTTTTCTTCCTCTCATAATATTGCATAAGCCAGAAGTTGTTTTTCCCTCACAAATGCCCAGTAGATTGAAAGAAGGGAATGAATGTGTCGTGTATTCAATCAAAAGCAATCAAATAGAAGTACGAAATGTGGTTAAAAAAAAAAAAAAAGATTTTCATTTGCTAGTTTCTAATTAGTTTCAGGAAAACTATAATGTTATTCTGGAATTTTTTATACTTTTTAAGCTTCACATCTCGTCATTTTACTTAACTGCAGATTTACTTCGTAGCTGCGAGAAAGACTTTCAGATCGAATATAAATGCAACAATATTGTAAGATCGGATTTTTGTAAAATATCACACTTGTCAACATTAAGTTACAAGTGTTGAAAAAAAAAAAAAAACACTGATGTTATGTTGTGGGAAACTTATGTGAATTTTCACCGCCTCTCACAGAGCATGATTAAGATAAAAAGACCCAGGGCTTAATTATTGCAAAAGATTAACAAAAAGTGCACGAATCCTCCTTCAGGATTCAATATTAATGTGTAATTGAAATTAGTCTAATCTATAAAAAAATACTGAAAAGAAAGAACACAATATGAAATTCTGTTCAAATTAAGCTCTGATAAGACCCTATCGATAACAATTAAACTACTTTCACCAATAATCTTTGTCATATGATGGTTACTATCCGCGATCCTGGTGTTTTATTTCAACAATGACATAATAAATATCGTTCGATGTTTCTATGATGCCCAAAAATCCTTGTATTAATCAATAATCTCCAATTAAACTATTTCCATCAATAAACTTTGTCATATGATGGTTACTATTCGCGATCTTGGTTTTTAATTTCAACAATGACATACTAAATATCGTTTGATGTTCATCTGATGCCAAAAAATTCTCGACGTGGTCAATAATCTTCACACACTTTATAAAACATAAAATTAACTCTTCACCCAAAAGAACGAAAGCAAAGTTACCTGATTTCAAGACCTGAACGTTCGGTTGGTGCCGCGACTCCTGTTCCGACCTTTCCGCTACGCCCTGATGCCCCCGACTGCAAACAGTTCACGATGAGCAGGGCGAAAACTCGTGGCGACAGGGTTGCCGGGATGCCTCGACTATCCTCAGACGCCAAGTCTGGCAGAATTCCGCAAGGAAAGTTCCGTCAAACTGCTTTAAAAAAAATTCGAGAAAATATTTTGTTTTTGCAGTCATAATATGTTTTTCACTGCTTTTCTGAAGTTTTCCATGAAAATGCAAGAAGCCTTCAAAGTAAAAAAAAATAAAAAAGAGAGAGAGAGGGAACGAAAGATAGAAAAAAAAATTCATTTAGAACTGATGAAAGCCTGGAATCAGAGACGTTCTGATGGGGTGTCACGGGAGGTCACTGTGACTTCCCAAAAATTTCTTTAATCGCCAATTTTGAAAGATGACTCGAAACATTAGTAGACAAAAACGCAAAATTTCGCCTTTTTATAAAAATGTTCGGGAAATTGTTTGTATATATTTTGCAGTCATGATATAAATTTTTCAGGTCTGGAGCTTTAGTTAAAGATGCAGAAAATTTTTGAAAAAAAGAAAAAAGGAGAGAGAGTGAGAAAGAAAGATAAAATAAAATCACATTAAGTGCTGGTTAAAAACCTAGAATCAGAGGCTCTTGATGGGAGGTCACTGTGACATCCCAAAAATTTCTTTATTCGGGGATTTGTTTGACGATTCGAAAAATTTGTAGACAGACACAAAATTGCGAGTTTTTCTAGAAAATTGTTAATGAGGATTTTTATCTCTTCTTTGTCATTTGACCCAGGTTTCAATGTATGCAGGTTCGCCCTTGTCAGTTTGATCTCTGGGAACCCTGTTCCCATAAAACGTATCGAATTTATACCACTCCGATTCCGGCACGCCCCCTTTCCCCCAAGGGCTCCAATTAGGCTGACATGGTCTCGCGTCGGCCCTGGATGTGCGTGTATGGTCATATTTTATGATTTGGTAAAATGAGGAGTTTCTTTCGGCAAATTGGAATCCCCCCCCCCAAACACACAAACATTTAAGCTCGGAACGCCCCTGCAAGGGCGGATCCAGAAACGTTCTAAGGGAGGGGCGATTGTTTTTTTTTTCCTACTTGCCGCCCACCCCCTCCCTTTTTTTTCCCACATGTCTTGGTTAGCATATGTTTATTACAAATGTTTCGGTCTTCCATTTCGATAAAATTCCAGATCAGAGCCCCAAATCCCAACCACTTCTCATAGTTTCATCGGAGATCTTTTAAAATTGATTTTTTTTGAACTTCAAAGTCGAAAAACTGCTAGGGAGGAGTCCCTCAAGGGAGGGGCGATCTTGTGTTGCCTTGTATCCGCCACTACGCCCCTGCGTAGAAAGTTTTTTTCCTTCTTATTTTCTTTCTTTCCGTTTGCTTCTTTTAGGAGTAACCGCAAGAATGTCGGAGTGCTGTTAAACTTTAAAAATCAACTTCTTTAATTGGTTTATAGACTTAGAAGAGTTTATCCAAAGAGATTTCGGAGAGAGACTTTCAAAACTGAATATTCCGACTCCCCCTCCTCTTTCTTTCTTTCTTTTTTGTTGTTGAAGTTCAAAGCAATAATGGAAATGGATATTAATTATGATAATGTGAATTCTGTTTCAATGAAAGAAACGATTACATTGAACGAGTTAATATTATATTAAGAACTACTGTATTGCGTGATGCCTCAAAAAAGAGGCCAGAAAAATATTTAAATTGCACAGTCACGTGTACTAGTTTTGTAATAGTATGCCCCGTTCAAAGTTTTAGGTACAAAATCCTTATTTTCAACTTATCGAACCCAATAAATATGGATATCATTTGTTTCAAGGAAATTTTGTTTTAATTTTCGTCACCGTGAAACAAGAGATTTTTTTCCTTCGGAATATAATTAAAATAAAAATGATAAGGAAAAAAAACTTTTTTACTGAGAAATAATTTGAAATAGTTTCACTGATTTTTAAAAAGTAATTTAGTCCTTTTATTTAAAGATATTTCTTTCAATGATCCCGGAAAAAACTTTTTTGCTGAGGAATAATTTAAAATAGTTTCATTGATTTTTAAAAAGTAATTTAGTCTTTTTATTTAAAAATATTTCCTTTAATAATTTGGAAAAAAACTTTTTTACCGAGGAATAATTTGAAGTAGTTTCATTGATTTTCAGAAAGTAATTTAGTCCAATATTTTAAGATACTTCCTTCAATGATCGCAGAAAAAACGTTTTTGCTGATGACTAATTTTAAATAGTTTCATTGATTTTTAAAAAATAACTTAGTCTTTTTATTTAAAGATATTTCCTTCAATGATCTCGGTCGAGAAAAGAAATGGGGGGAGAAAGAATGTTAGATGTTTAACACCTGAAGTTTGAAAACGTACTGTTGCGTGCTAACTTCTACATCTTCTGCGCCAAACGATTATTAAAAGTGCCCTTAAGCGCTAAATATTAATTCCGGTGTCATCTTGTAGTGGTTTTAAAAGAAGAAAGAAAACGAAACCTTATCAAAATTTATGAGCGAAGAGAGAAAGAGAGAAGCCTAAGGCAAAGATTTTTTTTATTCTCTTTTTATAACGTGAGTCTTCAAACAATTTTTCGAAAAATTTTCAGAGCAGACGAAAATGGACTAAGAAGACAATTTTTCGGAAAAAAATTCTGGAACATACTTGATTTAAAACTGATCGAAAACCCACATCTTCAGATTTACTCTCTATCTTTCTACTAGAATATTTCGGCTTACGTTAGCCCTCAATGATGAATAAATGCTTGGCTCACATAAGTTTAAAAATTTTATTTACAGACGATTAGAATTTCGTATATTGCAACTGTATAACGTCTGTGGTCGGCCAAAACACCACTTCGTTTCTATGATGCAGATTTTAGGATGTTATTATCTTTAATGTATTTTGCATATAAATGCATTGCAAAAACTTTTTTTACAGTGCAATACTTGAAAAGAGGTTTCAGTTTAAAACTGCAAAATGCACAATAATAAACTGTAAAATTAGCAATTTTACAGTTTCAAAAAATTTTTAGTTAAATTTTTTCAAAAAATTTAGTTTTCCGAAATTCAACCGCATTTACATCCGTTTTTTTCTTTTTTTTAGTTACGCCATCGACGAGTAACTAACGAACCAGACGAATGCTCTTGAATCATTAACCTTTCAACAGTCAAAATATTTCGAGCCATCTATTAAACTGACCACAAACTAACTTTTCCCGAGATAGATTCGGGCTTGACAAAGAAATGAAGCCGGAGTAAACTTTGCTCGAGATACATTCAGATGTAACAGTACACTGCACTCATCAAAAGACTAACCAGAGTAATACTCGGGCATGGCATTTTGGAACATCACTACCGACCAGGGTTGCCATACGTCCCGGATTTCAAGGGACAGTCCCGTTTTTTTAAACATTGTCCCGCGTCGCGGGGAACATTGATACGGGACGGCTAAAGTCCCGTATTCTGACTATAGAAGCATCATTTTACAAAACGAAACATTATTTTCAGAAAAAAAATGAAGTAAAACAAAAAATGTGAAATAAAGTGATAAGAAAAGTAATTGAATTATATTATTTTCCCGTTCTGAAGTAATGTTAGTGTTCTATTCATTCAGCGTAGAAATTATTGTAATGATCAATTCAACAAAAGTTCGTTGTAAAAGTGGTATCTCCTTGTAGATTATTTTACTTTGCCTTATTATAAAAAAGAATTTCTCAATTTTTCAATTATGAAAGAAATATATGTGTTCAGCTACTATTAGTCACCAGATTTTTTGAATCAATCAATTTCAATCTTTTGAAATTTGCTTCGCTTCGCGTTTATACTAAAAGATGTAACTAAACAAAACTGTACAGTTTTTCCCCAAAAGATATTGAACATTGATTTTTTTATTTGTTTTAAGTTAACTTCTTATCGTGGGTTCAAGTAGTAATTTTTAATTCTATGCCTACTCAATTGTAATGAAATTTTTTTAAATGATTCATCAAAATTATTTTGCGTTCAAATTTCCCTAATGGTATGTCTAGCTTTTTGAAAAAGTACATAATAAACATTAGTCATCAGTTGAAGCGACTGTTATATCTTTCACGCCAAGACAGGCACGTCATTTGGGACATCAGGACGGGTGGTCAATGGCCTCCCCCTGGTTTTGGGAAATTAATGTTTTTACATATAAGTAGGCTTGGCTTTTGCTTTTTTTATGTGCAATTTACATTGAAATTCGATAAAATTTAACTTCCCAGCAAAATTTGAAATGATCTGCGTCAGGAAAAAGGGGGTTAACAAGAGGGAAATACGAATTTTCACAATAATTAGTGTTAAACCTTTTCCTACTAATATTCATGCCGAAAAACAACTATGCAATGGTAAAAAAATGAAGTTTTTATTCATATGATCATTGTGTAATTTTTTCTTCATTTATATTTGAAAAACGTTTAATATCAAGTCAAGGTTGTAAAAAATTCAACCTTTAGGCTTCATCTCTCAACCCCCCCTCCCCCCCCAAGCGTGTCCCGTATTTACAGTTCTTAAATCTGGCAACCCTGCTACCGACTGTGCCCGATATAATCTCAGGCATGATTGGTGGAATTGTGGTGGAAATTGGTGGAATGGTAAATTTGTCTCCAAAGAGAAAAAGGACATTTTACTGTATTCTGATTTTGTTTCCTTAATCCCTTTTTACGCACACTTGGAAAAGGACAGAGTTAGCGGAAAAATCCATAACGGCACAAATGAAGCAAACAGGTAACCGGTTCCGGTGCAAATATTGACCTTGATGTTCACTGCGCTTGACGCACGGATCTTCGGTTATAATTCAATTACTAGACCTTCTATTAATATACAGATGCTAACAGCGTGTAACACAAAGGCACAATTTGTTGCATGTTTTAGTCGTTTTCGATCTTTTAAGAGTTTACTTATGAGTTCGACTTTGCGATTTCTGGTATTTAACGAGGAAATAGACATAAAAGTTTGAAAGGTAACGTAAAACACAAACACATGGGAAAAGTTTAAAGAAGGTTTTTAGCTTAAAAAAGTGCATTTTTATAATTAAAAAATTGAGTTGAAGAAAAAGATATCCTAAAAAAATGAATTGATCATGAAATTGATTAAATAAAAAAATATTTTACATCATCGTATTCATACGCTTGACATTTTCTTCATCTACACTACGATGGTTGCGAATTAAACAAAGAAAAAAAAACCGTAACTGAACTTGCGATAAAGTTCCTTATCCAAAGCTATATCTCTATTGAATGCTAAAAAAAAAAGTCAAAGCAGTGTTGCTTTCATTCGTATTTTTTACAGGATTTTCAACAGTATGTAAGCTAAATACGTTATTCAGAACTTCTCCAGTTTCGAAACAGTTGCCATTTTAATAAAAAAACGGAATTTTTACACAATATCAGAATGTTAGTTCTTACACTTTTATCACTTCTCGTTTAAAACTGTGTTTTGTTAACTTGCTCGTCGAAATTATTTTTAATTGACATACTTATCTCTGCAACAATCATTGTAAAATTTTTAAATCTGGTTTAAAACGAATTCCAAGAGAACTAAAATTTTTTACAAGCGGTTTGAGTCTGATTCAACAGCCTCTATAGCTCATCCTTGTACCAGTGGCGCAACTGGTTAGCGCGCGGGACTTATAAGACAGTACTTGTGAGTTATGCCGAGGTTATGAGTTCGATCCTCACCTGGGGCAGGAAAGGAAAGTTTTTTAATTCGATGAGCGAAATTTATTCCATTCAGTATTATATACGAGAGGAGCTAAGGCCAACTCGTACGAGACGCTTCCGAGCCCCAGTGGCGCAACTGGTTAGCGCGCGGTACTTATAAGACAGTACTTGTGAGTTATGCCGAGGTTGTGAGTTCGATCCTCACCTGGGGCAGGAAAGGAAAATTTTTTAATTCGATGAGCGAAATTTATTCCATTCAGTATTATATACGAGAGGAGCTAAGGCCAACTCGTACGACACGCTTCCGAGCCCCAGTGGCGCAACTGGTTAGCGCGCGGTTCTTATAAAACAGTACTTGTGAGTTATGCCGAGGTTGTGAGTTCGATCCTCACCTGGGGCAGGAAAGAAAAGTTTTTTAATTCGATGAGCGAAATTTATTCCATTCAGTATTATATACGAGAGGAGCTAAGGCCAACTCGTACGACACGCTTCCGAGCCCCAGTGGCGCTACTGGTTAGCGCGCGGTTCTTATAAGACAGTACTTGTGAGTTATGCCGAGGTTGTGAGTTCGATCCTCACCTGGGGCAGGAAAGAAAATTTTTTTAATTCGATGAGCTAAATTTATTCCATTCAGTATTATATACGAGAGGAGCTAAGGCCAACTCGTACGACACGCTTCCGATCCCCAGTGGCGCAACTGGTTAGCGCGCGGTACTTATAAGACGGTACTTGTGAGTTATGCCGAGGTGTTGTTGTTGCATGCCCCCGTTGGTCAGCGGTGCTAGACCAAGTCCATGATGTTGTACACCCTAAGGAAATCTAACACCAGCAAAGGATCGTCCGCCAAATCCTGTCTGGTAAGTCCCAGGCACTCAAGGATGTGGAGAGGAGATGCCTCTTGAACAGAACAGTTGGTACATGTTTGAAATCTCTTAGCACCCCCAATGAATTTCATAGTTTTAAGATGACCACTACGAAGGCGGGCAAGAGTGGTTTGCTCCTGTCTATTGAATTCTTGAGCCAGGGAACCTCCAGGACGAGGACGCTGATACCAGTGGTTCTCTGGGGGGACATTCCAAGTAATCCCATTTTGGTGTTTAATCTTTGAGAAAATCTCACTATAAGTTAGCGGTGCTGACTGCGCAGTGGGCTCACAAGCACCTGCTTTTGCCAAAATATCTGCGATCTCGTTGCCCTCTAGATTTACGTGTGAGGGAATCCATTGTAGGTGAATAATGTGCGAAGTGGAGAGTTGTTTTAGTTTGCTGATAATTGATGTTCCCACCTTATCTCTCACTCTCTCCAATCTGGCCAAGTGTTGAATTGCACTTCTGCTATCGGATAGAATCCAGATCTCTTTTCCATCTTTAAGAGACACAAGGGAGGCAAGAGCTTCGTCGATGGCTATTAGCTCGCTTCGAAAAACTGAGCATCCGTCCGGGTTTCTTTTCTGGATCCTTAAGTTATGGTCTTGTGACTTGATATAAATTCCGCTGCCAGCTCGATGATGATCATCTCTACTACCATCCGTATAGACCCGCACGGCATCTGTCGGTATATCACCGATTCTCTCCAATGCTATCTGCCTTAGATATTCAGGAAGGTCTGTCTGTTTGTTAACCTGAACTGGCAGCTCAGGGTGAAAAAAGACTCCATCCAGATCATCTGTTGGGTCCAGACATTGTGACAAATGATGTGGTTCCACAACACCATCGACTAGATTAAAAGAAGCCATTTGACTAAAGGGACTATTTCTAATGAGTCGTTGATTGTCGCGCCATTCGTTGAAGTAAGCAGCAGTACGATTTTGGGTATCCAGTCCCCTGAGTTTGTTGTAGTACTTTGATAGGCAAGCACGTCTCCTAAGGCTAAGGGGCTGTAGATCCGCCTCGTAGAGCACTATGTCTCTATGGCAAGTATTTCTTAGTCCCGTAATGATCCTTGCTGCGCTGAGCTGTGTACTTTCGAGTTTCTGAAGGTTTGTAACGGAGGCACTACAGTATATTGGAGCACCGTACTCCAAGATGGGTCTGATTATTGAAATATATGTGTTCCTGAGTGTGCTTGCGTCTGCACCCCAATCACGCCCCGAGATATACCTTAAGATGTTGAGCCGTTTACTAGCTTTCAGTACTATATGATCAATATGTTTATTTCCCAATATCTCGGGGTCTAAAACGAACCCCAGATATTTTGGATTTTTATCCACAGTCAGTGTTTTATCATTCAAAAGGATGTTAGGTTGGTAATTATATAGCTTTCTGTTGGTTGTGAAGAAGGTGACCGTAGTCTTAGCAGGGTTAAAACTCAGTTTATGCTCTTCGGCGAAATTCTGAACGTCTTTAATTACTTGATTTATGTCTCTCTCCAGTTTCATTGGATCTGAATCGGACTTCCAGAGTACAATGTCATCTGCGAAAGCACCGACCTCACTGTTCTTCTTGATAACGCTCTCTATGCCTGATAGGAAAAGCGAAAACAAAGTTGGGCTCAGTACTGACTCCTGAGGCACCCCTTGAGATATCCTATAGCTCCCGGAGAACGAATCATTGAACTTGACTCTGATAGATCTATTTCTCAAGAAATCATAGATCCATGGAAGGGCCCTCCCCCCAATGCCATTTTATAAGGAAGGCAAGTCCCCCACCACCTCTGTTCTGTCTATCTATCCTAAAGATGTTATAACCTTTGATTTTAAGGGAAGTTTCTGTCTTCAACTTTGTCTCCTGCAGTGCAATAATCTGCACTCCTTTGGTATGGGCTAGCTCAATAGCCTGTTCTAATTTTATCCTTGTTGCACTTGTTGAAATTCCATTGATGTTGAATTGCAAGATCTTTAAGGTTTTCGGAGACTGTAGCTTATTTTTCAAACATGGCCCTCTTCCTAAGCCAGGTACGCGGTCCTTTTTTGGCTGCGCGACGACCGATGCAGCATCAGAAAATGAAGGTGTACTATTCATGGATGGGGAAAGTTGCTGCCTCTAATGATGAGCACCTAAAATTAGGCAGAGGACTGACTTAGCTCAAGTTGGTGTTCTTTTTCGTCTGGCACCTATCCTTC